>JAJJBR010000728.1:0-33222 GCA_022817965.1 Solanum lycopersicoides
TACTATTCATTCTGTAATAATAATAATTTAATAATCATCTCGTCAGTCACTACTATGGTTTTCTTTTCAATCAGTTACCCTAACACGCCTCAACTCTGTGTACTCCCCTAACGCCTTCTCTTTGCCTACTGTTCCACTTTAGGGTGGCATAGTCGGGCTTGTGGGCTTACCTACTCTCAGAATATTTCCGTAGCAACCTTCTAAAGATGATTATTATAACATTATTAAAACTTAATAAACACTTATAACCAAAAAGAGATTATTAGGAATAAAACAATTTAGCTACTCATGAATTTAAATGAGTATAGTTTTTGTAAATCATCTGGCATAGTTGATTTATTTTCCATAACTTATATTTTTATAGACTAGCTCTGATATCAATCTTGAGGGGGAAGCGGAATTGAGAGAAAGTAAGAAAGAAAGAGAAAGTTTTTGGTAAAGGATGATTCTTATTTATGAGGTAAGGTCCTCTATTTATACAAGAAAACTTACTACTTTGGCCTAGTGGCCGACACAAACTTTACATATGACCTATTTTCCTTTGGCCGACACAAAACAACAAAAAACTTTACTTTTCTACTTTATATAATGGCCTTTGCTTTTTATAATGGCCACATACTTTTGACTTTATTTACAGACCATTGACTCCTGCTGACATTAAAAGTTTCTTGGGTCTAGCACGTGATGTACTTTGGTTTCACGGTACTTTCAATGCTTTTTCCTTAAGTTTAGTGTGTGTCTAGGGCCTTTTTGTAGTAATTTTAATTTGTTTTATCTGTGTTTTGCAAGGAAGTTGTCCAAAACAGAAATGCAGACGGCTGTGCAGAAATCATTGTAGAAGTGACCCACGAAGCCATCGACAGACCGTCGTTCCATCGACGGTCTGTGGGTGGTGATAATCGACTAGAGGTCCAAGCATCTGGAAGCAACTCGGGGAATTCTGACCAAATGTGGGGCTACGGAAGGATCGATGGTCCATCGACTGATCGACTGATCGTCTAGTCCCTGTACCCGATGTTGAAGAAATAACTAAGTATGAAACGACGGAGGTATCTACGGGTCGTAAGTGAGACGACGGACCGTGCTGTTGGTCAGTCGATTGGATCAGAGAAGATGGAAAAATGTAGGTTGAAGAAAAAGCTAAGTGTGGACCGACGAAGGCAGTCGATGGACCGTCTGTGGGGTCTTCGACTGAAGCCGCGTTTTTTGGACAGACTTTCCTTATTTTGGAATCCTTTTAATTTAGGACTTTGTTATTATAAATAGGGTTAAAAACCTCGTTTTTGGGGTTAGACTTTTTATTATTTTTTCATATTTGTCTTCTTGGGTTCTTGATTTTACAAATTGACAATTTACTCAAGTTTCCGGAATTGATTATCAAGTGAAGTTTGTTCTTTCAAGTGTTATTTATGGGTTTTCCTCAAACTTGTCAAAGTAAGTATACGAATTATTGTTTAACAACCATAAATTGTGTATTTTTAGTCATGGGTAACTAAATCCACAGCTAGTGTTGTGGGAACTATCGGTGATTAACAAGGTAAACTAACTAAATAACAATTATAGAATAGATTCTTTCATGTATTGATAATTCTTTCTTTTAGAAGTCTTTTTAACGAGTGCACACGTTAGAACTCGCCTTGTTGCTACTCGTCGGACCAAGGAGGTAGATAATAAGAAAAGAATTATCAACATAGATTTAGTGGACACTATCTAATAGGCTAGTTTCGATTAAGGCAAAGTAGTAACTAAGTCAAACATCGAATATGATGCTTAATATGAGGTAAAGGTAAGGTTTAGTAAATTGTACAAACGTAGCCGGACCAAGGTACGGGGTGAAATTCTCTAAATGCCGGACCAAGGATTTAGAGATACATAGCTTATCACTTTGCATGCAAGATACTAGGAAAGAATTGTTATAGCTAGGATTACCGAGTTATGAACCTATGGGGAACACTTACACCCTAGTTTCTCTCACCACTTGATAAAAACCAAAGTTTTAATCTTGCTACTTGTTTTACTTAGAAATAATTGAACACTTTAATTTCACAAAAAAAAAAACTTTAATTAACTATTTTCGGAATGTACTTGACTAAATAGACGTAATAGTATATTAAAGTTAAGTCTAAATCCTTTTCCTCGTGGGATCGACCCCAAACTACTTGTTGGGTTCTTTACTTGATACAACCGCTTATACTTCTGTAAGAAATGTAATTTTTGCTTATCAAATTTTGGCGCCGCTGCCGGGGAAAGTGACTTTTAGATTAACTTTAAGCACATAACGAATTTTAGTCAAAATTTCCTAATTTTACTCTTTTTTTGGGGTCTCTCTCAGGTCTAGCTCTAGTGTATGCCAAGTACACGTATTCGAGGAGAACCAATACTTCCACTTGATCTAGAACTAAACCATACACTCCGCAGAATGAACGATCCACATAATCCTGCTGATATTTATGATGGGATCAACCGTTTAATTACTCCGCCGATTGATGCTCATAATCAAGTGATAGTGTAGAACCCTGGTGAAGGTGATCTGAGGAGGCAACCTCCCGCCCCACGACCACAAGAGTACCATAGGGGCAATGTTAACATCACTGACTCTTATGGGCCACTTGTCCAACCTTCTCTACCACATGGTCATACTTTTGTTTTAACTAGTAGATTGATGTAGATGCTCACCGCAAGAGGTTTGTTTTCGGAGCTACCATCTGAGGATCCACATGCTCACATCGCCAAACTGAGGTCGGTGTGTAAGAGTTGTGTAGGGAGGCTTGATTTAGACATGAATGTCATCGGGTTATGAGTGTTCCCTCTCTCACTGGCGGGAGAGGCTACTATATGGTTTACTGAGTTGCCCTATAACTCGATCTCTACTTGGAACCAGTTGAGGGATGTGTTCCTAGCGCGTTACTATCTTGTGTCTAAGAAGCTCAACCACAAAGATAGGGTGAACAACTTTTTTGCTTTACCTGGGGAGTCAGTAAGTAGTTCTTTGGATAGGTTCACCTCATTTTTGAGAAGTGTCCCAAACCACCTCATTGATGAAGAGTCGTTGAAAGAGAACTTCTGTTGGGGGAAATATGATAATAATAAAGCAGTGCTTGATACGATTGCGTGTGGTTCTTATGGGGAGTGTACTTATGCAGAGATCACCGAGAAGTTAGAGAAAATCTTCCGAAATAATAAAGCTTAGAGCACTAGGAAGTCGGATACTAGTAGAAACAAATTTGCAGTACAAGCTACACATAACCCAGCCGCAGATGAGATTCATGAAGAAATGGCTCAAATGTAAACTAATCTTAGGTTGGTGTTGAAATGTCTCCGGGGGTGCGGAGAAAGTAAATGCGATGAATTATTTAGCTAAACCACCACCGCCAGCGGATGACTACTACTACGAAGAAGATTTTTATGTAGTGAATGAGCAGACAGGGGGTTTCCGACCAAACACCCAAGGCTCCAATCAGGAGAATTGGCGCCAAGGTCAAGGAAATCAAGTTCGGAACTATGGAAATTAAAACCGAGAGGGTCACTATGTTCGAGATTGAAACTACAACCGCGACAACAATTTCAAACGGGGTAACTATGGTAACAGAAACAATCAGAGTGGGACCTATGTTCCACCTCAAAATCGGGAAGTTGCTCCTAGGGATGGTGGAGGTAGTATGGCGAGAGTTCAGGACATGTTGCAAAAGATGATGAGGCTGTTCGGCGTGAGTGATGAGCACGCCAAAGAGTTGAGAGGTGATTTAGCTAATATTGGGCAAAAGGTGTATGCACATGCAATCTCAATTAAACATCTTGAGTTGCAATTGACCCAATTGTCTTCTACTATGAACCCACATCAACTGGGTACTCTTCCAAGCAACACTGTCCAAAATCCGAAAAATGATGGAAAATGTATGGCAGTGACTACTTGAGGGGGTAATCAAACAGTGGATCCACCTATGCCGTCTGGCGTTAAAGACGAGGTGAGAAGAGAAGATGAGGTAGTAGAAGCTAGTGGTGAGTTGGTAGATGAAGCGGTGAAAGAAGCAGAGATGCCCCAAAAGGTAACCCCCGTTCCTAGACCACCACCACCATTCCCACAAAGATTGGTGAAGAAGATCGATGATGGCAAATACCGATTTTTTATTATTATGTTGAAACAACTTTCCATCAATGTCCCTTTTAAAGAATCTCTTGAACAAATGCCCGGTTATGCCAAGTTCATGAAAGATATGGTTACTAAGAAGAGGTCGGTGAGTTTTGAGGATGACGATAGGATGCAACATTGTAGTTTTATTGCTACAAGGTCAGTTGCGCAAAAAAAAAGAAGATACGGGCGCTTTCACTATTCCATGTACTATTGGGTTGGTACACTTTGCGAAAGCACTATGTGATCTTGGTTCAAGCATAAATCTCATTCCTCTATCTATCTACAAGAAGTTGGGTTTGGGTGACCCAAAGCCCAGTGCGATGCGGTTACTACTTGACGATCGAACGGTGAAGAGGCCTATTGGTATACTCCATGATATGTTGGTGAAAGTAGAGTCATTTATATTACTGGCCGATTTTGTGATTCACTGTGAGTTCAACTTTGAGGTGCCTATTATTCTTGGGAAGTCATCCCTTGCTATTGGTCGCGCTTTGGTTGATATGGAAAAGGGGTAGATGAAGTTCCGGTTAAATAATGAAGAGGCAACTTTTAACATTTGTAGGTCCATGAAGAAGAGTGGTGAGCTCCAAACGGTATATGCTATATCTTACAGGGTTGAGAGTACGTCTGAGGTACAAATCGAAGAGCGCCTTCGTGTTGAGTCACTAGCGGCAGTGATCATGAATTTTGAAAGTGATGCTATTAAAGAGTATGGGTCATTGGTTGCAGCACTTGATCGAGGTGATTTTCGGTTCAAACAAAAGAAATTTGAGTTAGACATGAAACATCGCAGGTCTCCACCTGCGAAACCATCTATTGAAGAGGCTCCAAAATTAGAGCTTAAGGATCTACCACCTCATCTGAGGTATGTAATCTAGGGAAAAGATGACAGTTTACCGGTAATCATTGCATCGGACTTGAATGTGGAGCAAGTAGTGTGTTTGGTGGAAGTGTTGAAGAGGTTCAAGAGAGCTATTGGGTGGATTACTGCGGATATTATTGGGATCCCTACCGGTATTTGTTCACATTAAATCCAACTCATGCCCGATCATAATCCAAGAATTGAGCAACAGAGACGTTTAAATCCACCTATGCAAGAGGTAGTGAAAAAGGAGATTATTAAGTGGTTAGATGCCGGAGTCATATATCTGATCGCAGATAGTATTTGGGTATGCCCTATTCAGTGTGTGGCCAAAGAGGGGGGGCTGACTGTAGTCCCTAATGCAAAGAATGAACTTGTTCCAATGAGGTCGGTGACCGGATGGGGAGTGTGTATGGATTAACGGAAATTGAATGCATGGACTAAGAAGGACCATTTTCCTACGCCCTTCAAGGATCAGATGCTAGATAGGCTTGCAGGAAAAGGGTGGTATTGTTTTCTTGATGTTTATTCGGCTTACAACCAGATCTCCATTGCACCGGAAGATCAACAGAAAACCACTTTCACTTGCCCTTATGGAACTTTCGCGTTCAACAGGATGCCCTTAGGGTTGTGTAATGCACCGTCTACTTTTCAGAGATGTATGATGTCGATATTCTCTGATATGGTGGAGGACACCATTAGGTATTTATGGATGATTTTTCTGTCGTTTGAGACTCGTTTGATCATTGTTTGAGTCACTTGGCCGAAGTCCTCAAAAGATGTAAAGATTGCAACCTTGTGCTAAATTGAGAGAAATGTCACTTCATGGTGAAAGAGGGTATTGTATTGGGCCATCGCATCTCAGAGAAGGGTATAGAGGTTGATCGAGCCAAAGTTGAGTTGATAGAGAGACTTCCTCCACCCATCTCTGTAAAAAGGTGTGAGGAGTTTTCTTGGGCATACGGGCTTCTACCAGAGATTTATCAAGGATTTTTAAAAAATTGCACATCCTCAGTGCCAGTTACTTGAGAAAGAGTGCAAATTTTATTTTGATGAATCTTTTCTAAAGGCATTTGGAGAGTTGAAGGAAAAGTTGGTGTCTGAGCACATTATTATTTCCCTTGATTGGAGCAAACCATTTGAGGTGATGTGTCATGCTAGTGGGGTTGCTCTTGGTGTATTATTGGGACAAATAAGGGATAAAATCCTTCACCCCATTTATTATGCCAGTAAGGCCCTTAATGAAGCTCAAAAGAATTATACTGTGACTGAACAAGAGCTCTTTTCGGTGGTATTTGCATTCAAAAAATTTCCATCCTATTTGCTTGGCATGAGAGTCATAGTGAATACTGATCATTCTGCTTTGAGATATTTGATGGCAAAGAAGGATGTGAAACCAAGGTTGATTAGATGGGTATTGCTGTTAAAAGAGTTTTATTTCGAGGTGAAAGACAGAAAGGGGACCGAAAACCAAGTTGCCGATCACTTGTCCAGATTAGAGGATGAAGCTAAGTGAGAGTTGGGTGAAAAGTCTGAAATTGATGATACTTTACCTGATGAGCATGTATTGGCTGCTTCTCATGACTTGATTCCACGGTTCGCGGATTTTGCGAATTATCTAACGAGCGATATAGTCCCATCGGATTTGTCGTTTCATCAGAGGAAAAAGTTCATGCAGTATGTGAAAAAGTTCTTTAGGGATGAGACTTATTTATATCGGAGTTGTGCCGATGGGCTTATTCGTCGATGTGTGCCGGAAGTTGAGATGCTAAGTGTTTTGGAGTTATGTCACTCCTCGCCTGTTGGAGGGCATCATAGTGGTATCCAGACAGCCCATAAGATTTTGAAGTGTGGGAACTATTGTCCGACCATACACCAAGATGCTCATGAGATCTCCAAGTCTTCAGATACGTGCCAACGAGATGGGGGTATTTCAAGGAGGCAAGATCTCCCTTTGAATCCCATTCTAGTAATTAAGTTGTTTTATGTCTGGGGCATTGAATTTATGGGCCCTTTTGTGAGTTCTCATGGGATGAAGTATATTCTTGTGCCGGTTGATTATGTGTCAAAATGGGTGGAAGCCGTAGCACTTACAAACAATGAAGGGAAGAGTATCACTGCGTTCTTGAAAAAGAACATATTTTCCAGATTTTGCACCATTAGGGCCATTATTAGTGATGAGGGATCCCACTTTTGCAATATGTTGTTCAATGGGTTATTGGAGAAATATGGGGTTCGCAACAATGTAGCCACTCCTTACCATCAACAGACGAGTGGGCAAGTCGAGGTGTCAAACAGAGAAATCAAGCAAATTCTGGTAAAAACGGTGAATGCTAGTAGAACGGATTGGTCAAGGGGGCTTGATGATGCTCTTTGGTCCTACTGGACAACATACAAGACTCCCATAGGTATGTCTCCATACCAACTCGTATATGGGAAGGCTTGTCACTTGCAGGTTGAGTTAGAGCACAAGGCCTTGTGGGCGATGAAGAAACTTAAGATGGATTGGAATGAAGCAGCGGAACAGAAATTAAATGGGTTAAATGAGCTTGATGAGTTTCTCTTGAAGGCATATGAAAGTTCAGCCCTCTACAAAGAAAAGATGAAGAAGTACCATGACCAAAAGATTGAGAAGCGCGAATTTGCGGTTGGGGATTTGGTGCTTTTGTTCAACTCTAGGTTGCGCTTATTTCCGGGCAAACTCAAGTCCAAATGGACTGGCCTATTCTTGATCACTCAAGTGTTCCCTCATGGTGCGGTTGAGTTGGAGAACAAGGAGGGTGCAAGGTTCAAGGTAAATGGGCAAAGAATAAAAATCTACCTCGGGCATGCGGAAAATGTGAATGAAGTGGTTGAGGCATACCATCTTTATGAAGTATGAGTAATGAAGAGTCATGCGTCATGCCGCGACGTTAAATCAAGCACTGATTGGGAGGCAACCCAATGTGTATCCTCTAGCCAACAATAGGTTTTTCTTGTCTTTGTAGGAATAGTTGCATTATTTCGTTTTTTACTCAATGTCATGTGTGAATTTCCTTTTATTTCTTTTAAGTCTGTTGGCTAGAGAGTAGTTTAGGGTACGTGTCTAAAAGAGTGTCCAGAAAACACAAAAAGAATTGCTTATTGGGTGCTCAATGTGCCGGGACCAAACCAAAGGAAATCTGCAGAAATTGGTCTGGTGCACTAATCTACGGACCAATCGACGGGCCGTCGTCTCATTGACGGACCGTCGATGGTGTCCGTGGATCTTAGGTATGATTTTCAATTTTGTCTATGTTAGGACACAATCAACGGAGAAGTTGATGGACCGTCGACGAGGAATCGTTAGTTCCCCAGAACCCATGACCCGACCCGACCCGGCCGACTATATATTGAAAATCACCCTTTCAGTTACCCCATACCTGTTCAAATTCTCCCCCCAACCGTTTCGCTCCCCTATTCCCTTATTTCTTCATTCACTCCCACATTCATTCCATCATAATTCCCTTGTGATTTCTCATCCTCTCCATAATCCATAAACTCCCCAAACCCTAGTCTCCCGAATTCTCCATCCATCTCTTCCATTTTCCGGTCGGTGTTCGAAGGCATGCTTGTCAATCGTTGTTGTAAAGTTCACCCTCACATTCACTACACTACAGCGTACATGTATGAATTCTCATCCTCTCAACGAATTCTCCTTCATTTGTATGAGAAAATGACTAGATTGTATGTGGGTCTTGACTTAGGGACAAATTTTGCATGATTAACTTGTTAAAATTGGAGATTTTGTCCCTTAGAATGATGGAAAGTGAATGGGTTGGGGCTGCTAATGGTCTAAATGAACTCTAAATGTTGGTTGATTTGATGTTTTCTAACTTAGGTCTTAATAGTCTCTTAGTATCAAGGATCAAATTTTTAATATTCGAATCCCTAGGAATGACGAATTTTTTTGATGATTGCTATTGAAAATTGTGTGTCTTGATGTTATTGAAATTGTCTATTTGTGGGGTGCTATGGATATCTAAAAAAATCTATCTCTGACCGACAGTACGAGACCCTGTCTACAGACCGTTGGTCAATTGACAAACCATCGATGGCGTCCATTGATAGATGCACCATGTATTAGTCCAACTCTAGGACAACAGAAGTGGACTACGGTCCGTCGATTGATCGACGGGCCGTTCCGCACGTCCGTCGTTTCTAACTGCACCCCAGTTCTCTGAAGCTTTCTAAATTTTTCTATGAATCAAATGACGTAAGTGAACTACGATCCGTCGATTCATCGACGGGCCGTTCTGCACGTCCGTTGTTTGTAACTGCAACTTCTGTGGACCTATAACTTTTGAAATGTGCTAAGAGTCCACTGACAGACCCTATCGACCGACCGTCGATAGTGCTCGTCGTTCAGTTCTGCAGTTCTGCACTTCACTATGTTTTGTGTTCCAAGTTTGGTGTTTGTTTCTTTTATTTGTGTAGGATGATTACAATAAAATTAATAACTCTCAATTGCATGTGCCAATGGCCCCCAAGCCGGATTTAGTCTATTCCAGAGGACGGTCCAATGGCGTGGCACCTTTACGCCGGATGGTGATTGGCTCGTCGGACGATGAGCGTGATCCTGAATACGTGCCACCAGGCACCAAGACACCGTCACCTGCTTCTAGGACCACTCGGGGCACACCCAAGAAGGTGGCATTCGGCGTAGTCACTGCCTCCCAGTCTGATGAGGAGCGCACTGGCTCCGAGGAGGCTTCCAGTTCTAAGTCAGCTTACTCTACAGGGTCCCATGAGGCCACTACCTCCGGTTCAGAATGGCAGGGTGCCACTGTTCCTGCTGCACCTTCCCACCCTGCCTCGTCTGATGAGGCCCATAGTGCGGAGTCTACTCCGGCACCCCAGTTTTAGGTTCCTGCACCGGTTGCTGATCATCCCAACCGGTGGTGCGAGATGGCCAATATCAGGTTTACAGGGATGCTAAGATGCTGAATGATAAAGGGGTGATGACTCGGACTTTAGCAGTGGAGCGGCGGGTTCTGACAGGGAGTTTACACACAGTCCCTGCGATACATACCTTATTCACCAACTATGAGCTCGAGTGGATGGCTAGGAGCATGGGACCTTACAGCGAGGAGATGGTTCGATAATTCTATGCCTCCCACATAACAGCTCTCCGAGGGTCTTTGGACAGGCGGGCTAAGCCCGCCAAACAGGCACCCCTTACATATGTCCGGGTTCGAGTCCGCCGGGTTGATATTTCGCCTCCCACCATTCTCCGTTTCCTTTACGGTAAGGCATTAATGCAGGGAGGGCTCCCCTCACCGCCGAGTTTGATTACAGATGGAACGTGGTAAAGAGTGGCCATTTTCAGCGGGACAGAGACTAGAGAGAGTCCACCAAGAGGTGGATTGCCCAGCATTTATCTATAGATGGTGAGGGCGTGGATTGGGTGACTGACCACAGATTCCTTATCAAGAAGGCCAACCTCACGTTTGAAGCCAAGTTCATCTGGATTTTGGTCCCCCACCACCTATCCCCTATAGTTGCGGATAATATACTTACCTAATATAGGGCGGTCTTTGTAGCAGTGATGGTCGCTGGGTTTGAGATCGACTTTGCGACATTGTTGATCTCGGTTATTCATGAGAGGGATTTCAAAGCCTCTACCACTTACCCATTTTCCTGCATGATCTTTCAGCTGTGCAGGACTGCTGGAGTGCCCGTCTGGCACATAGATGTCCTCCTTACTCCTACCGGGTCAGTAGATATTGGTCTCATTAGGGACGAGGCCAATGAGGAGGAACCACGGAGAGGGCCCAGAGTAGTGGTGCAACCTCTAGGTGAGAACTTGGCGTATACGCTAGAGAAAGCCCAAGGGGCTGATCATGCTACATCAGAGCCTACCGATACCGCCCCGGTCGAGTCTGCCCCGGGCACTAGCAGGGCACCGAGTTCCTCCCAGTCTACGCCTCCATCAGCAGCACTGGTCCCGCTTGCTAGGGTGCAGAAGTTAGAGGCCCAGATGGCTACCTTGCTGCACCATATCTATCCTTGGATGCAGAGATCCATTGCTGAGGTTGAGGACCGGCTTGAGAAGAACATTTCTCAGCAAACAGAGAGGAGGATACAGGAGGTCCACCATTGCCTCGACGCTTTAGAGTTGCGAGTCCTCGCATGTCCAGCCCCCATCATTGATTTGACGACTCTTCAGGTGGATGTGGCTAGTCTGAGGGCTGATGTTGATGCCATCTTGGATATGCGGGTAACCGAGCCTAAGGCCACACCTGCGGAGCTTGCTGAGGATACGGTGCTTACTGCACTATTCTAGACCACCACTGCACCGCCGCCTCCGCCACGTGACCGTGCCAAGAGGCACCGATCCAGTCATACTAGTGAAGGTTAGGGTGCTCGGTCTAGGAAGAGGGAGCGAGTAGAGATGGAGTCTTGGAGGAGCGTCCCGTTGCTTGATGAGGAGGCCCGGCAGATGAGGGCCCATGAGTTAGCTGCTGAGGCGTCTAGCTCCCGATTAGAGACTGTTGAGAGGAGCACCACTGGGGGTGCCGACATTGCTTCAGACACTACTGATGGTGTCCCTACTACTGAAGTAGCGAGTTCTGGGCAACCGGACCCGCCTTCTTGTTGATCTTCGGTGCTATGCGCCTCAGGTTTGCTTCACCTACCACCTTGTTACTATATTTCTTATGCATTGGGGACAATTGCATGCTTTCTTGTTGGGGTGGGGTAAATGGAAAGTGAGTGTTAGGGTGAAGTCTGAGTAGCCCAACTCATGATCCTCTCTTGGTTGTTTTCTTGCCTGTGTTCTTTTGCTCCAAGAGACTGGTTATTTTACTGCTGAACCGGCATGTTAGTATCTTGTACAAAGTATGAAATGTGTAGTCTGAAGCATGATGGCTAAATATAAAATTATATCCCATTTTAAAAAGAATTCTTTCATTATTAGGTCTAATGAATGATGAATGTGTTGGCTCTAAGCATGACATAGAGGTTCACTACTGCATGACCCTCAAATCTAACACTCGAACTAGGTGTCTGATAATGTGATAGGCTAATGAAATGTCAAGAGAGTCTGAGGAAATTCGATTGTTACACTAATGGTATCAGGCTAGAACTTGCCCGGTTAGTACTGCAAAAAGGAATCTGTATTTGACATTTAGGAAAGGATCATAGGCCCTTGTTCAAAGTAGCCAATGTTTAGCCTAAATAAAAGAAAACAAAATGAAATCAATCCCCTTTTGATCCAAATCTATTGAGCTTTAAATAGACCTTTCTTTTCTACACCAAATTGTCTTCTCTAGGTATAATGTTTTGGGCCTGGTCCCTCCTTGGACATGTGCACCTCATCTTAGGCGAAAACCATAAGTTGAGGGTGTCTAATGCAGAAACTGACCTCATCTTGGCCCTGACCCAATCTTGGGTATTGTGTACCTTGACTCATGGCAAAACCATGAATTGAGGCTGGCTATCATGAGTTAAGTCCCGAAAAGTGGGGATGAAAAGAGTAATGTGGAAAAGAAAATAAACAGCGAATAAGAGAGGTGACTCAGTCAAAATTTTCAATTTAGTAAAGAAAGAAAAATAGAGAAAAAGAGTGTTAATGGAAAAGAAGTAAGAGTCACTTCCACAAAAAGGGAAAGAAAGGAGAAATAAGGCAAAGATTACAAGAAAAGAAAAGTAGGGCATAATAGGCAATGAAATAGGTAGGACGCTTAGACGTAATGTCAAGGAGTACAACAAGTCACTAAAATGTATCCATATGTACCATACCTGACCCTGAGCCTACGTTACAAGCCCAGAAAGTCCTATTATGATCCTAAGAGTCTAACATGGTGAAATTAAAGTAGTGTAAATAAGGGCAAGCCTATGGCGACAAGTATCAATTAGTTGTGATGTTTTTCTGAGCGTGAGTGTTGAATAATGATCATTATACTCAAATTTGAAATCACTGTGTGAAAAAAAAGGATATTATTTTTGAAGTGAGGACACTAGTTGCAATATCGGAAAGTTGGTGCCTTGGTGAGAAATAAAAGAGGAGAGGTGTCGGTGTGTGGTGACTCTGTGTCATGGTCTGATCCACATGAAGGAGCCTAGTGAGCCTAACAGTATAAGCATGCACTAAAGCAATAAAAAAGAATCAGGATTGATAGCCATATGATTGTGAAAGCTTAAAAAGAGAGTAATTTTGTACAAAAGTATTGTGGTGAGTCATAGTGCGTCACTTGAGGACAAACAATGAATTTAAGTTGAGGGTGTTGATGTATCGTGGTTTTACGGTACTTTCAATGCTTTTTCCTTAAGTTTAGTGTGTGTCTAGGGCCTTTTTGTAGTAATTTTAATGTGTTTTATCTGTGTTTTGCAGGAAAGTTGTCCAAAATGGAAAAGCAGACGGCTGTGCAGAAATCATTGCAGAAGTGACCCACGAAGCCATCGACGGTCTGTGGGTGGTGATCATTGACTGGAGGTCCAAGCATCTGGAAGCAACTCGGGGAATTCTGACCAAGTGTGGGGCTACGGAAGGATCGATGGTCCGTCGACTGATCGACAGACCGTCCAGGCAACCATCGATCAGATCAAAGATTATTCCTAGTACCCTATGTTGAAGAAAATCACTATGTTTAGAACGACGGAGGCATCGACGGGCCATAAGTGAGATGACGGACCATGTTGTTGGTCTGTTGATTGGATCAGAGAAGATGAAAAAATGAAAGTTGAAGAAAATGCTAAGTGTGGACTGACGGAGGCAGTCCATCGACGGACCATCTGTGGGGTCGTTGACTAAAGCCGCATTTTCTGGACAGAGTTTCCTTATTTTGGACTCCTTTTAATTTAGGACTTTGTTATTATAAATAGAGTTAAAACCTCGTTTTGGGGTTAGACTTTTTATTATTTTTTCATCTTTGGTTCTTGGGTTCTTGATTTTACAAATTGACAATTTACTCAAGTTTCCGGAATTGATTATCAAGTGAAGTTTGTTATTTCAAGTGTTATTTCTAGATTTTCTTCAAACTTGTAAAATTAAGTATATGAATTATTATTTAACAACCATGAATTGTACATTTTTAGGCATGGGTAACTAAATCCACAACTAGGGTTGTGGGAACTATGGGTGATTAACAAGGTAAAACTAGGTAAATAACAATTCTAGAATAGATTCTTGCATGTATTGATAATTCCGTCGTTTAGAAGTCTTTTTAACGAGTGCACGCGTTAGAACTTGCCCTATCTCTACTTGCCAGACCAAGGGGATAGTTAACAGAAAAAGAATTATCAACATAGATTTAGTGGACACTATCTAATAGGCTAGTTTCGATTGGTGCAAAGTAGTAACTAAGTCAAACATTGAGTATGATGCTTAATATGAGGTAAAGGTAAGGTTTAGTAAATTGGACACACGTAGCCGGACCAAGGTACAAGGTAAAATTCTCTAAATGCCGGACCAAGGATTTCGAGATACATAGCTTATCACTTTGCATGCAAGATACTAGGAATGAATTGTTTTAACTAGGATTACAGAGTTATGAACCTATGGGGAACACTTACACCCTAGTTTCTCTCACCACTTGATAAAAACCAAAGTTTTAATATTGCTACATATTTTACTTAGAAATAATTGAACACTTTAGTTTCACAAAAAAAAACTTTAATTAGCTGTTTTCAGAAATGACTTGACTAAATAGACGTAGTAGTATATTAAAGTTAAGTCTAAATCATTTTCCTCGTGGGATCGACCCCAACCTACTAGTTGGGTTCTTTACTTGATACGACCGCTTATACTTCTGTAAAAAATTATAATTTGAGCGTATCAGCAGGGTACTATAGGAGGTTTATGGATGGTTTTCATTCCATTGCTTCTCCCTTGACTACCTTGACCCAAAAGAGTGCGAAATTTGGGTGGTCAGAGGCATGTGAAAAAAGCTTTCAAATATTAAAGGATAGGCTTACCTCCGCTCCGGTGTTAACTTTACTGGAGGATGCCAAGGGTATTGTTGTATATTGTGATGCATCCTGAGTGGGCTTAGGGTGTGTCCTTATGCAACATGGGAAAGTAGTAGCTTATGCTTCTAGACAACTTAAGGTGCATGAGAAGAATTATCCAGCTCATGAACTTGAGTTAGCGTCTCTGGTATTTTCCTTGAAAATATGGAGGGACTACTTGTATGGTCTCCATATTGATGTGTATACCAACCACAAGAGTCTTCTATATGTGTTTACTCAAAAGGAGTTAAATCTCCAACAAAGAATATGGTTGGAATTGTTGAAAGATTACGACATGAGAGTTCACTACCACCCCGGCGAAACCAATGTGGTTGCAGATGCTCTAAGTCATATGACCATGGGTAGTTTGTCTCATGTGGAATAAGCCAAAAAAGACCTAGTAAAAGATGTCCATAGGTTGGCTCATTTGGGTGTTAGATTAGAAGATTCTCCAAATGGTGGTTTTATGGTCCATCATAACTCTGAATCATCCTTGGTTGTTGAGGTTTAGTCTAAGAAACACCTTGATCAATCATTGATGTAGTTGAAAGAATAGGATCTTGGTAAGATTAGTGAGTCATTATCCTTAGGGGGGGCTGATGTCTTGGGGTATCAATAAAGGTTGTATGTGCCCAATGTGGATAACATGGGAAACCGAATTCTTGAGGAAGCTCATGGTTCCCGTTATTCTGTTTATCCGGGTTATACAAAGATGTATCATGACCTTAAGGAAGTGTTTTGGTGGGATTGATTAAAAAGGGACATAGCAGAATTTGTTGCAAAATGTCCATATTGCCAACAAGTGAAAACCGAGAACCTAAAGCCAAGTGGCTTACGTCAAGAAATACAAGTTCCCACATGAAAGTGAGAAGACATTAATATGGGCTTCGTGGTAGGTTTTCCTCGGACACAAAAGCAAAATGACTCTATATGGTTAGTGGTGGATAGCTTAACAAAGTCTACTTAGTTTATTACCGTCAAGTCCACGTACACTGCGGAGGATTATGCAAGGATCTTCATAGATGAGATTGTGTGTCTTCTTGGTATTCCGTAATACTCCATATCGGATAGGGGTGCACAATTCACATCTACGTTTTGGAGGTCATTCCAAAAATCCTTGGTTACAAAGGTAAAGTTAAGCACCGATTTTCATCCCCAAATGGATGGTCAAGCGGAGTGTACTATTCAAACCCTTGAGTATATGCTTAGAGCTTGTGTAATTGATTTCAAGGGAAATTGGGATATACACTTGCCTTTGGTTTTGTTCTCTTATAACAATAGTTACCATTCGACTATATTCATAGCTCCTTTTAAGGCCTTGTATGGTAGAAGATGTAGATCTCCGATTGGATTGTTTGGTCCATACTTGATCTATACAACTTTTTAAAAAGTTTATATGATAAGGAACCGATTGAAAACAGCCTATAGCAGATAAAAGTCTTATGGTGACAGTAGGAGAAGTGACTTAGAATTTTGAGAGGGTGATAAGGTATATTTTAACATCTCACCTTGAAAGGGGTGATGAGATTTGTAAAGAAAGGGACATTAAGTCCTCGTTATGTGGGTCCTTATGAAATTTTTCAAAGGGCTGGCAAAGATGCATACGAGTTGAGACTGCCTAGTGAACTAGCTTTGGTTCATCCGGTATTCCATGTCTCCATTCTTAAGAAGTGCATCTATGATCCCGAGTCCATTCTTCCTATTTAGGGTCTAGGTGTTGATGAGAAAATCTCCTATGAAGAAGTTCCTATTGAAATCCTTGATAGACAAGTGAAGAAGTTGAGGAATGAGGAGGTGGCTTTGGTAATGGTGTTATGGAAGAACCACCTAGTTGAGTGAGCAACAAGGGAGGCCGAGGCTGACATGAAGTCCCGTTACCCTAATCTCTTTGTTTATTAAGGTTAGTTGTTCTTATTAATAATGAAATTAATGGATAAATTGAATTGGACTTGTTTTGTAAAGATGTTCATAAATAAGGTAAAAGTTTTGCTAAAACAATTTTTTGTGGAAAAATGTTCTTTGGTTTTATTTGCACTTATTTATGTATTTGGTATATTGTTGCCTTAAACTAAATCTTATTGAGCATGTTGAAGTGTTTTAAAATGAGTTTTTGCATAAGTTACTCTTTATGTGTTATTGTGGTCATGTTGTTGTTGATAAGGAAATTCCTCATGAATTGATTTTGAACTCTAATGTGTTGTAATGGAGAAATTGAGTTGCTTTCTGTAAATATCGTGTTGCTAGGTTGATTTGAGTTTTAACACATATTGATTATGGATGTTGGTTGTTTCCTTCTAGTATTGAGTTTATCCTTTCCCTTCAAAAGATTTTAGTGTCATTCGAGGAAAAATGTTCGTAAAGGGGGGTTTATGTAACACTTCGAAAGTCTAAGACGTGTTTTAGAGCCTCACATAAGTGTCTAAGGTTTGCGACATTGTTTTAAGGTCAATAATAATGTATATAAGTTATTTAGGATTTTTTACAGGCAAAACGTCAAGAAACGTCCTTGACGTCCGTAGACTAGTGCAAGAGGTGCTAGTGTGCCTTAGCCTATTTCAGAAGGTTTTAAGAGTCAGAATTTGATGAAATTTTATGTAAAGGTGTCAAGTATCCGGGTAATACTTCCGAAGGACCACCCTAAGGGTCCTTGAGGAGGACCTTTCCATTTTGACCCAAAGTTGCCAAATGCTAGGGTCCTCCTCAAGGGCCCTTGGTAGGTCCTTAGGGAGTATCACCCGGACTTTTCTACTATCAATCCACCCTAATACATGTTAGACACCCTTCAACAAAAATTCATCAATTTCCGATTCCAAAAAGCTAGTCAAATAATCTAAGGCACGCTCGTACCTCATCAAACTAGTTTCCGGATGTCATGGACGTTCTTTGACGATTTGGTTTCTAAACCCCCTAAATGACTTATATTCATTAAAGTTGACATTAAAATAGTGTCTATACCTTTTGAAACTCATGTTACGCTCTAGAACACGTCTTAGACTTTCGAAGTGTTACATTATCCCCCCTTAGGAACATTCATCCCCGAATGACACTAAAATCTTTTGGAAGGAAGGAATAGACTCAAGACGAGTAGCCAAAACAATCAACAATACATAACAACATGATTTAAAACATCAATCATGTCAATTTTACACATAGCAATTCAATACTTCAATTACCACACGTAAGATTCAACATCACATCATGAGGAATTTCCTTCTCACAACAACATGAGCTCAACATACCATATATTAGTCAATTATGCCAAAATTCAACTTACCAATATTCTCAATATCATTTCATAAGGACTCATCATATAAAAATTCACAACATAACTCATAACAAGAAGAATTGTAAATTTTCAAGCTAATATGCACAATTTAACTGTAACTTCACTGTAATGACACCAAAAATGCACATTTTTGCAGAACTTCTCCAAAAATCATAGCAACTTCAAATTTAGTCATTATTTTTATATTATAACATAGAACAACTAACCTTCATTGTTAAAGAGATGAGGATAACGGGACTTCATGTCGGCTTCGGCCTCCCATGTTGCTCCCTCAACTTGATGGTTTCTCCATAACACTTTTACGGAGGCCACCTCTTTGTTCCTCAACCTCTTCACTTGACGATCAGGGATTTCAACCGAAATCTCCTCATAAGAGAGGTTATCCTTCACACCAAGACCCTTAATAGAAAGAATAGACTCGGGATCACCGATACACTTTTTAAGCATAGAAACATGGAAAAATGGATGAACTGAAGATAGTTCACAAGGAAGCTTCAACTCAAAATAAACCTTACCAACACTTTGCACGATTTCATAGGGATCCACATAATGAGGACTCAACTTCCCTTTCTTGCCGAATCTAACCACCCCTTCATAGGCGAAATTTTAAAGTATACTTTATCACCTTCTTCAAACTCTAAATACCTTCTCCTATGATCAGAATAAGACTTTTGCAGACTATAGGCCGTTTGCAACCGATTCCTTGAGATATGAACTTTCTTCAAAGTCTTATATATCAAATTGGGACCAAGAAGCGAAGACTCGCCAACCTCAAACCACCCAATAAGAGACCTACACCTACTACCATACAAGGCTTTTTAAGGAGCCATAGAGATGGATGAATGAAAACTATTATTATACGAGAACTGCACCAAAGGCAAATGCTTATCCCAACTTCCATTAAAATAAATGATACAAGCTCGAAGCATATCTTCAAGAATTAAAATAGTTCACTCTGTTTGACCATCCATTTGGGGATGAAAAGCGTTACTTAACTTCACTTGAGTTCCCAAACCCTTTTGAATAGATATCCAAAATATAGATTTAAATTGAGAACATCTATTCGATATGATGGACAAAGGAATCCCATGAAGACTCACTATCTTGTCAATATAGATTTGTGCATAATATTTTGCCGAATAAGTAGACTTGACGGGAATGAAGTCAGCGGATTTGGTCAATCTATCCATGACCACCAATATAGAATCATATTGCTTTCGACTTCGAGGAAAACCTACTAAGAAATCCGTATTAACATTTTCCCACTTCTAAGTAGGAATTTGGATTTCTTGTAGTAGACCACTCGGTTTTACGTGCTCGGCCTTCACCTGTTGACAATTGGGACACTTTGCAACAAACTCCGCAATATCCCTTTTTAGACAATCCCACCAAAATACCTCTCTAAGGTCATGGTGCATCTTTGTAGAACCAGAATGAATAGAGTTACATGCTTCATGAGCTTTCTCAAGGATCCTACTCCTCAAATCATCCACATTAGGCACACACAATCTACCTTGATACCTAAGAACACTGTCCCCTTTTGGGAAAATGACTCATTTATCATTCCTAGAACTAATTCTTTCAATTCAATCAATAATAAATCAAGGAGTTGCTTAGACTTAACCTCAACAACCAAAGATGACTCTGATTTTTGATGTACCACCATATCACCATTTGGAGAACCTTCAATTCGAACCCATAAACGAGCCAATCTATGAACATATTTCACTAGGTTTCCCTTGGCTCCTTCCACGTGGGACACACTTCCCATGGACAAATAACTTAGAGCGTCCTCTACCACATTAGCCTTGGTGGGGTCGAAAGAAAACACTCATGTCATAGTTTTTAAACAACTCTGACCATCTCCTTTGTCGGAGATTCAACTCTTTTTGAGTGAATACATATTGAAGACTTTTATGGTCCATATACACATCAACATGAAACCCATAGAGATGATGCCTCCATAATTTCAAGTCAAATTCCACGGCCTCTAACTCAAGGTCATGAGTTGGATAATTATTCTCGTGAACTTTGAGTTGCCTAGAAGCATAGGCTACAAATTTGCCATGTTGCATAAGCACACACCCCAACCTAACTCAGGATGCATCACAATATATCGCAAAACCCTTAGTATATTGTGTTAAATTGTGATGTATCCTGAGTCGGGTTGGGGTGTGTTCTTATGCAACATGGAAAGTTATAGCATATGCTTCTAGGCAAATCAAAGTTCATGAGATGAATTATCTGACTCAAGACCTTGAGTTAGAGGCCGTGGTATTTGCCTTGAAAATATGGAGGCATTATCTCTATGGGGTTCATGTTGATGTGTATACGGACCATAAAAATCTTCAATATGTATTTATTCAAAAAAAGTTGAATCTCCCACAAAGGAGATGATTAGAGTTGTTTAAAGACTATGACATGAGTTGTTTCTTTCACCCCGACAAGGCTATTTTGGTAGTGGACGCTCTAAGTTGTTTGTCCATGTGAAGTGTGTCCCACGTGTAAGAAGCCAAGGGAAACCTACTAAAATATTTTCATAGGTTGGCTCGTTTAGGGGTTTGAATTCAAGGTTCTCCAAATGGTGGTGTGGTGGTACATCATAACTTTTATTCGTCTTTGGTTGTTGAGGTGAAGTCTAAGAAACACCTTGATCCATTATTTATGGAGTTGAAAGAATCGGTTCTTCGAAAGATTAATGAGTCATTTTCCCAAGAGGGGGATGGTGTTCTTAGGTATCAAGGGAGATTGTGTGTGCCCAATGTGGATGATTTGAGGAATAGGGTGGTTGAGGAGGATCACTGCTGTACCGTTGTTTCACGGTACTTTCAATGCTTTTTCCTTAAAATTGGTGTGTGTCTAGATCCTTTTTGTAGTGATTTTATTATGTTTTATCTTTGTGTTACAGGAAAGCTATCCAAAACCAAAACACAGAAGGCTGTGGAGATTTAGTGCAGAGGTTACCCACGAAGGCCATTGATGGTAAGTCGTCTCATCGACGGATCGTAGATGGTGACCGTCGATTGAAGGTTCAGGCATCTGCAAGAAACTCACGGAAATATGACCAAGTGTGGGTCTACGGAAGGAACGACGGACCGTCATGTTGAATCCTCGATTTGATTAGAGAATGTCCCTTTACCCGATGTTAAAGAAAAGCTATGTATGGAACGACGAGAAGCATCGACGAACCATAGGTGAATCAATGGACCGTGTTATTGGTCCATCGATTGGATCATAGAAGATGCTAGTTGAACGCTAAAAAAGATGCTAAGTCTGGACTTATGGAGGCAATCGACGGATCATCTCTGGGATCATCGACTAAAGCCGCGTTTTTGGACAAACTTTCCTTATTTGCATTCCTTTTATTTTAGGACAATGTTTTTATAAATAGGGTGTAAAACCTTGTTTTGGGCGTTGGATACTATTACTATTTTCTTAGTTTTGTTCTTGGAGATTTTGTTTTGCAACTTGGGCATTAATTCAAGTTTCTGGAATCGGTTTTCAAGTGATTTTTGTTGTTTCAAGTTTAATTTCTGCATTTTCTTCAATTTGGTCAAAGTAAGTTCATGATTTATTGTTTATCAACTATGAATTTTGTTCTTCTAGGCATGGGTAACTAAATCCACAACTAGGGTTGTGGGAACCATGTGTGATTAACAAAGTAAACCTAGCTTAATAAGGATTCTCGAATAGGTTATTGAATGCATTGATAATTCATTCGCTTAGAAGTCATTTTAATGAGTGCACGCGTTAGAACTCACCTTATTGATACTTGATGGACCATGGGCGTAGTTCATAAGAAAATAATTGTCAACATAGATTTAGTGAAATGGTATCTAATGGGCTAGTCTCGATTGGAGCAAAATAATATCTAAGTCAAACATCAAATACGAAGATTAATATGAAGAAAAGGTAATGGTTAGTAGATTAGACACACGTAGCTGGACCAAGGTACGGGGTGAGATTCTCTAAATGCCAGACCAAGGATTTAGAGATACCTAACTTATCACTTTGCATGCAAAACAGTAGGGAACAATTGTTATGGCTAGGATTATTGCGTTATGAACCAATGGGGAACAATTACACCCTAGTTTATCTCACAACTTGATAAACATTAAAGATTTACTCTTGCTACTTGTTTTACTTAGAAATAATTAAACACTTTTGTTTCACAAAAAATCCTCCTTTAATTACCTATTTTCGGAAAGGACTTGACTAAATAGACGTAATTCTACATTGAAGTTAAGTCTAAAACATTTTCCTCGTGGGATCGACCCCAACCTACTAGTTGGGTTCTTAACTTGATACTACCGCTTATACTTCTTTAAGGAAGTGTAATTTGAGTGTATCAAATTTTGGCGCCGCTGCCAGGGAAAGTGGCCTTTAGATTAACTTTAATACCATTACCAAATTTTAGTCAACAATTTCCTAATTTTACTTTTTTCTTTTGTTTTTGTTTCTCTCCGCTCTAGCTCTAGTGTATGTCAAATACATGGAGAAGAGGTTAACCAACACTTCCATTTGATCCTAAACTTAATCAAACACTCCGAAGAATGATAATCAACAGAACCCAGCTAATCTTGGTGATGGGATAAATCATCAACCTCCTCCACCTGTTGATGTTCACAACCAAGTGGTTGTGGAAAACCTAGTTGATGTTGCTTTTAGGATGCAACCTCCCATCTCACGCCCTCAAGAGTTCTATAGGGGAAACATTAATAATTCTGATGGGCCTCTTGTCCTACCTCCTCTACCGCAGGGTAACACATTCTTAGTAACTAGTAGCTTGATGTAGATGCTCACCGCAAGGGGTTTGTTTTTGGGCTATCATTTGAGGATCAACATGCTCACATCGCCAAACTGAGGTAGGTGTGCAAGAGTTGTGTAGGGAGGCCAAACTTGAATATGAACGTCATCGGGTTGAGAGTGTTCCCCCTATAACTGACGGGAGAGGCCGCGATATGGTATACTGGGAATCAGTTGAGGGATGTGTTTCTACCACGGTACTACCCGTTGGTCAAAAAGCTCAACCACAAACATAGTGTGAATAACTTTGTGGCACTACCTGGGGATTTGGTGAGTATCTCTTGGGATATGTTAACTGCGTTCGTGAGAGGTGTCCCAAACCACCGCATTGATGATGAGTCATTGAAAGAGTACTTCTATCGGGGACAACATGATGATAATAAAGCACTGCTTGCGGGTGGTTCTTATGGTGAATGCACATATGCAAATATCATAGAGAATTTGGATAAAATCTCTCGCAACAATAAGGCATGGAGAACTAGAAAGTCCAACAGTCGGAGAAAAACATTTGCAGTGCAAGATAAACACAATCTGGACGAAGATGAGATTAGTGAAGAGATGGCGCAAATGACAACTGAGCTTGGGTTGGTATTGAAACATGTCACTGGAGGTGCAGAGACGGTAAATGTAGTGAATTATTTGACTAACCCACCATCGCAAGTGGATGACTATTATTATGAAGAGGATATTTATGCTATGAATGAACATACGGGGGTTTTCCGACCAAACGCTCAAGGATTCAATCAGGAGAATTGGTGTCAAGGTCAAGGAAATAAGGGTTGCAACTATGAGAATTTCAATAGAGAGGTCCAGTATGTTCGAGATAGGAACTACAACCGCGACAAAAACTTCAACTGGGGTAACTATGGTATTAGGAATGATCGAAGTGGGCCCTATGTTCCACCTCAGAATTGTAAAGTTTCTTCTAGGGGTGGTGGAGGTAGTATGACGCGGGTTGAAGATATGTTGCAGAAGATGATGAGGAGGTTTGATTCTAGTGATGAGCACGCCATGGAAATGAGGGGTGATTTGGCTAATATCGGGCAAAAGGTGGATGCACATGCGGTCTCCATCAAGCATCTTGAGCTACAAATGGCCCAATAGTGCACTACTGTGAACCCACATCAACCGGGCACTCTTCCTAGCAATACCATTCAAAATTTGAAAAATGATGGACATTGCATGACAACCACTACTCGAGGCGGTAAACAAACCATTGATCCACCTATGCCGTCTGTAGTAGAAGATGAGGTGATAAATGATGAAGAGGTTCTGGTAACTAGTGGTGAATTGGTGGACAAAGAGGTGAAAGTAGCAGAGGTACCCCAAAAAGTGATCCCTATTTCGACACCACCACCAACATTCCCTCAGAGATTGGTGAAGAAGAGTGAGGATAGCAAATACTGGCATTTTATCACTATGTTTAAACATCTTTCCATCAATGTCCCCTTGATAGAAGCTTTGGAACAAATGCACGGGTATGCAAAATTCATGAAGGATATGGTTACAAATAAGAGATCGATAAGTTTTGAGGATGATGACCAAATGCAGCAATGTAGTTCTATTGCTACAAGATCTCTTGTGCAGAAGAAGGAAGATCTGGGCTCTTTCACTATTCCTTGTACTATCGGATTATTACACTTTGCTAAAGCACTTTATGATCTAGGTGCAAGTATTAATTTTATGCCTCGCTCCATTTATAAGAAATTGGATTTGGGTTACCCAAAGCCCATTGCGATGCGGTTAGTGATGGCCAATCGAACATGGAAGAGGCCCATTGGGATACTCCATGATGTGCTCGTGAAGGTGGAGTTGTTTATATATCCGGCCAATTTTGTGATTCTTGACTGTGAGGTGGACTTTGAGGTCGCTATTATTCTTGGGAGGACGTTCCTTGCTACTGGTCTCTCCTTGGTTGATATGGAGAAAGGGCAGATGAAGTTTTAGTTAAAAAATGAAGAAGCAACATCCAATATTTTTAGGTCCATGAAGCAGAGTGGTGAGATCAAAACGGTATTGGCTATATCCTACACGGTTGAAAGTACGTCTGAGGTACAAATCGAAGATCGCTTAGGTGGTTAGGCACTAGAGCCAGTGATCATGAATTTTGAGATTCATGGCATTCAAGAGTATGTGTCTTTAATTGCGGCACTTGAACGAAGCGAATATCGGTTAAAACAAAAGAAATTGGAGTTAGATATGAAGCATCGCGAGTCTCCACCCGTGAAACCATCTATTGAGGAGGCCACAAAATTGGAGATCAAGGCTCTACCACCTCATCTAAGGTATGTAATCTTGTGAAGAGATGACACTTTGCCGGTAATCATTGTATCGGATTTGAATGTGCAACAAGTAGAGTGTTTGGTTGATGTTTTGAATATGTTCAAATAAGCCATTGGTTGGACTATTGCGGATATTATTGGGATTCCTCCCGGTATTTGTTTACATAAAATCCAACTCATGGTCGATCACAAGCCAAGTATTGAGCACCAAAGACGGTTGAATCCACCTATGCAAGAGGTAGTGAAGAAGGAGATTATTAAGTGGTTGGATGCCGGAGTCATATTTCCTATTGCAGATAGTAGTTGGGTATGCCTTGTTCAGTGTGTGACCGAAAACGGAGGAATGACAGTAGTGCCTAATGAGAGGAATGAGCTTGTTCCAATGAGGCCGGTGACCGGATGGAGAGTTTGTATGGATTGCCGGAAGTTGAATGCATGGACTGAGAAGGACCGTTCCTATGCCATTCATGGACCAGATGTTAGATAGACTCGCATGAAAAAAATGGTATTGTTTTCTTGATGGCTATTTGGGGTATAATCAGATCTCTATTGCACCGGAGGATCAAGAGAAGACCACCTTTACTTCCCCTTATATGACATTCACATTCAAGAGGATGACGTTGGGGTTGTGTAATGCACCAGCCACTTTCCAGAGATATATGATGTTGATATTCTCTGATATGGTGGACACTATTGAGGTATTTATGGATTACTTTTCAGTTGTTGGAGATTCCTTTGATTGGTGTTTGAATCACTTGGCCGAAGTTCTCAATAGATGTGAAGATTGCAATCTTGTGCTAAATTGGGGAAAATGTCACTTTATAGTGAAAGAAGGTATAGTATTGTGCCATCGCATCTCGGAGAAGGGGATAGAGGTTGACCGAGCAAAAGTTGAGGTTATAGAGATACTTCCTCCACCCATCTCTGTAAAAGGTGTGAGAAGTTTTCTTAGATATGCGGGCTTATACCAGAGGTTTATTAAGGATTTCTCTAAAAATGCATATCCTCTGTGCAGGTTACATGAGAAGGAATGTAAATTATATTTTGATGAATCCTGTCTGAAGGCATTTGGAGAGTTGAAAGAGAGGTTAGTGTCTGCACCCATAATAATTTCCCCAGATTGGAGCAAACCATTTGAGGTGATGTGTGATGCTAGTGGAGTTGCTCTTGGTGTGGTATTGGGACAAAGAAGGGATAAAATCCTTCACCCCATCTATTATGCATGTAACGCCCTAAATGAAGCACAAAAGAACTACACTGTGACTGAACAATAACTCCTTGCTGTGGTATTTGCTTTCAAAAAAATTCGCTCCTATTTGCTTGGTACGAGAGTCATAGTGCATACTGATCATTCCGCGTTGAGGTATTTGATGGTAAAGAAGGATGTGAAACCAAGGTTGAATAGATGGGTGCTACTATTGCAAGAGTTTGATTTTGAGGTGAAAGATAGAAAAGGGACTAAAAATGAAATTGCCGATCACTTGTCAGGATTGGAGGATGAAGCTATGCGAGAGTTGGGTGAAAAGGATTAAATTGATGATACATTCCCTGATGAGAATGTATTGGCCATTTCTCATGATTTGATTCCATGGTTCGCTGATTTTGCAAATTATTTGGCTAGTGATATAATCCCATCGGACTTGTCCTTCCATCAGAGGAAGAAGTTCATGCATGATGTGAAAAAGTTCTTTTGGGATGAGCCTTACTTATACCGGAGTTGTGCCGATGGGCTTATTCGCTGATGTGTGCCGAAAGTCGAGATGCTAAGTGTTTTGGAGGCATTTCACTCTTCGCCTGTATATGGGCATCATAGTGGTATCCGGAATGCCTACAAGATTTTGCAGTGTGGGTACTATTGGCCAACCATTCACCAAGATGCTCATGAGTTTGCCAAGTCTTGTGATAGGTGTCAGAGAGATGGAGGAATTTCGATGAGGCAAGAGCTTCCTTTAAGTCTCATTCTAGTGATTGAGTTGTTTGATGTGTGGGGCATTTATTTCATGGGTCCGTTGAAGAGTTCTCATGGGATGAAATATATACTTGTGGTGGTGGACTTCGTGTCATAATGGGTGGAAGCCATTGCTCTTTCAAATAATCTAGGGAAGAGTGTCACTGCGTTCTTGAAAAAGAACATCTTCCCCAGATTTCGCACACCTGTGGCCATTATTAATGATGGGGGATCTCACTTTTGTAACAAGTTGTTCAAAAGGCTATTGGAGAAATATGGGGTTCGCCACAATGTAGCCACTGCGTACCATCCACAGACTAGTTGGCAAGTTGAGGTGTCCAATAGAGAAATCAAGGAGATCCTGTCGAAAATGGTAAATGCTAAGAGAACTGATTGGTCAAGGAGTCTTGATGATGCTCTTTGGGCCTACCGGACTGAATACAAGACCCCATAGGCAATTCTCCATACCAACTTGTATATGGGAAGGCTTGTCACTTGCCATTTGAGTTAGAGCACAAGGACATGTGGGCGATAAAGAAACTAAAGATGGATGGGAATGAAGCAGTGAAATAGAGACTGAACGGGTTGAATGAGCTTGATGGTTTTAGCCTAAAAGCATATGAAATTCCATCCATCTACAAAGA
Organism: Solanum lycopersicoides; assembly: GCA_022817965.1. Classification (NCBI taxonomy): domain Eukaryota; kingdom Viridiplantae; phylum Streptophyta; class Magnoliopsida; order Solanales; family Solanaceae; genus Solanum; species Solanum lycopersicoides. The sequence goes on from JAJJBR010000728.1 coordinate 27,930, forward strand.
GAAGATGAAGAAGTACCATGACCAAAAGATTGAAAAGCGAGAATTTGCGGTTGGGGACTTGGTGCTTCTATTCAACTCTAGTCTACGCTTGTTTCTACTAAAACTCAAGTCTAAGTGGACAGGGCCATTCCTTATTACTAAAGTGTTCTCACATAGAGCGGTTGAGTTGTAGAACAAGGAAGGTGCAAGGTTCAAGGTCAATGGTCAAAGAATCAAGATCTATCTAGGGCATGCGGAGAGTGTCCATGAATTGGTTGAAGCATATCGCCTTGAAGAAGTCTGAGTAATCAAGGATCTTGCGTCTTTCCGCGACGTAAAATCAAGCGCTTCTTGTGAGGCAACCCAAGGTGTATCGTCTATACAACAATAGGTTTTTCTTTTCTTTATAGGAATAGTTGCATTTTCTTGTTTCGTTTTTGTTTTACTCATATTCATGTGATAAGTTTTTAGTGTGTTGGCTAGAGAAAAGTTTAGGGTTTGTGTATAAAAAATGTCCAGAAACACAAAAAGAATAGCTTAATGGGTGTTCAATTTGCAGGGACAAAACCCTAAAATTCTATAGAAAATGGTCTGGTGCAAAGATCTACTAACCCCATCGAGGGTCGTCGGTCAACTGATGAATCATCGATGGTGTCCGTAGATCCCTGGTATGTCTTCAAACCTAGTCTAACTCTGTGTGTGTAATCGAAGGTCCAGTCGACGGTCCGTCGACTGACATACGGACCGTCGACGGGGTATCGTCAGCTCAAAGAACCAATGACCCGACCCGACCCGACCAGATGTATTAAATTAAAACTATTTAGTTACCCTCCAAAGATCTTTTCAAATTCTCCACAACCGTTACCCTCCCCTTATTTCCTTCCATTCCTACTAACTCCCCATATCTCTCCCTTCCATATTCTTCAAAATCCCCCAAAATCCCAACACCCAAAAATCCCAAAACTCCCAACAATTCCAAAACCCTACCCTCCCCAGATTCTCCTCCATCTCCTTTGTTTTCTCTGGTCGGTGTTCGAATGCAGACACATAGGTTGATTGTTGAGTAGATCACCCACTCATTCACTGCACTACATTTATCAGGTATTTCAATCCTTTTTCTTAATGAATTCCTGTTCATTTGCTTTTGGAAACGAATAAATCATATGTGGGTCTTGACATAGGGACAACTTTGCAAGTTAAAATTTTAAAATTCTGAGTACTATGTCCCTTAGATTGATAGAAAGTGAATGGGTTGGGTGTGGAATCTGGGTAGAAACAAAATAAGTGTTCACATTCCGACTTAGGGTTTGATAGTCTCGTAAAATCCATGATTGAAATAGCAAAATTGAAAAACTAAGGATGACGAATTGGTTTTGTACTTGTTGTTAAGTGTTGGGTGAACTGATGGGTTGCTTAAACTTGTCAAATTGTGTTTATAAAACAATGTCTGTAACCTGCCTCTGACCAACAACAAGATACCCCGTCTATGGACAGTCGGTTGATCGACGGACCATCGAATGGGTCCGTCGATGGTTAACCTTTAAAATGCTTAACTCTGAGACAACGGAAGTGGACTACATTCTATCGATTGATCGACGGGCCGTTCTTCATGTCTGTTGTTTCGAACTGAAACCCTACTTTGTAAAAGATTAAAAATATTTCTAAGTGTCACACGACGGAAGTGGATTACGGTTCGTCAATTGATCGATGGGCCATTCTGCACGTCTGTCGTTTCCAACTGAGAGGTCTGTTGAATGAAGTCCGAATGTTTTTCCAAAGTTTCCACAGACGGACACTATGGACGGACCGTCGTTTGATCGACGGGCCGTCGATAGTGCCCGTCAACCATTACTGCAATTCTGCACTAGACTGTGTTGTGTGTTTAAGACTTCTGTTTTAATTGTTTTGTTGGTGTGGATTGATTTGAATGAGACTAACAACGTGTTTTCCAGGTACATATTGCCTCCAAACCAGACATCGACTACTCCAGGGGTAGGTCTAAGTCCGTGGAACCATCCCGTCGGCTGATTGGCACGTCCGACGATGAGCAGGATCCTAAATACGTGTCGCCAGGCACCCAGAACTCGACACGAGCTTCTAGAGCCACTCGGGGCACCCCAAAGAAGGTGGCGTCCGGCGTAGTCATTGCCTCTAAGTCTAATGAGGAGCGCACACTGACCGACACACCTTCTGGGTCTGCCTCGGGTTTTGAGTGAGCGTCCGGCTCCAAAGAGACATCAGGTGATGAGTCGGCCCACTCTACAGGGTCCAATAAGGCCACTGCCTCCGGATCCAGCTCACTTGGAGCCAGTCACCGAGAGGTGCCTACCCGTCATGCCTCGTCTGATGAGGCCCAGAGTTCAGAGTCTTTTCCGGTACCCTAGTATGAGGTTCCTGCACCGGTTCTTGATGAGCCAAACCAGTGATGCGTAAATGGACAGTATCATATCTACAGGGATGCGAAGGTGTCCTGATGTGCATGGCTTGTTTACCCATCACATGATCGATTGGATGGCGAGCAGTTTAGGGTCCTACAATGAGGAGATTGTGTGAGAGTTCTACGCATCATACGTGGCGACTTTCAAAGGTGTTTTGTAAGGCGGGCGAAACCTGCCAAAAACGACCCACTCACAAAGGTGTTAGTTGGAGGCTGCCGGGTGGACATTTCTCCAGCTACCATCCGCCGTTTTTTGTAAGGTGCGCCTACTGGTACTATATGGGATCCCCTTACTCCAGAGTTCGATTACAGGTGGGGTTTGGTCAAGATTTGCCAATTTCAGAGGACGTGAGAGCATAGAGAGTCCACCAAGAGGTGGCTTGCACAACATGTGTCAATTGACGGCGAAGGAGCATACTGGGTGTTAGAACCAAGAGGCCTTATCAAGAAGGCCAACCTCACTTTCGCAGCGAATTTCTTCTAGATATTAGTCCGCCACCACTTTTCCCCCACGACAGCTGATAACATCCTTACTTCGGATAGAGCGATCATTGTAGCAGCACTGGTATCCAGGTTTGAGATAGATTTTGCGAAGTTGTTGATCACCATTATACATGAGAGGGCTTTTAAGACCTCTACTACTTACCGTTCGCTTGTATAATTTTTCTGTGATGCAGGGATGCTGGAGTGCCCATTTGGCACTCTAATGTCTCCATACAACGACCGAGAATGTCGATATAGGTATTATCAGGGATGAGGCCAATGTGGCGGCACCATGGAGAGTGCCCCAAGTTGATTTGCAGCCGCTGAGTGAGAACTTGGCGGATACTGTAGAGTTAGCACAAGGGGATGACTCTGCCACTTCAGAGACCACTGACACCACCTCGGTCGAGTCTGCCCCTGGCACTAGTAGGGCACCCATTTCCTCCCAGTCTACTCCTCCATCAGCAGCACTGGTCCCGCTAGCTATGGTCAAGAAGTTAGAGGCCAAGATGGCCACCTTGCTGCATGATATCCAGCTTTGGATGCAGAAGTATATGGCCGAGGTTGTGGAATGGATTGAGAAGAGGGTGGCTCAGAAAATAGAGCAGAAGATTAAGGCGGTCCACCAGCGCCTCGATGCATTTAAGCTGCGAGTTCTAGCCCGCCCAACCCCCACTATTTATGTGACTACTCTTCAGGAGGTTGTGGCGAGTCTGCGAACAGATGTTGATAGCCTACTGGAAATGAGGGGACCCGAGCCCGACACTGCTCCTGTCGAGCTAGAGGAGGACACAATTTTTGCTGCACTCTTCACTGCCTCCACTGCACCGCCGCCTGAGCCACGTGAGCATGCTAAGAGGGATCGTTCAAGACGTTCTACTGATGGTAATGACGCTCGTGCTAGGAATAACGAGCGTACATATCTTGAGGCTTCCATGAGAGCCTCTCTGATTGATGAGGAGACCCGTCAGATGCGGGCTCGAGAGTTGGTTGTTGGAGCATCTAGTTCCAGATTTGACGCTGTTGAGAGGAGCACCACTGAGGGTACAGAGATTGTTATGGTCACCACTGAAGGTGTCCCTAAAGAGGTTGTGGGTTCGGGGAAACCGGACCCGCTTTCTTGTTTAGTATTGGCGCTTTGCGCTTCAGGTTTGCTTCACCTACCACCTTATTTTTATATTTCTTATGCATTGGGGACAATAGCATGATTCTTTTGTTGGGGGTGGATTAAATGGAAAGTGAGGGTTAGGGTGAAGTCTGAGTATCCCAACTCACGATCCTCTCTTAGGGGTTTTCTTGACTTTGTTTTTTTGCCCCAAGAGCCTCATTACTTTACTTTTGAACCGACATGTGTCGTAACCTGTACTAAGTATGAAAGTGAAATATGAAGCTCGATGGTTAAACATGAATGATAGCCCGTTCTAAAAGAATGCTTGCATGAATCATGACATAGAGATGTACCACTACATGACCCTCAATCTAACACTCGAAATAGGTGTCCGATAATGTGATAGATTAACGAGGTGTTAAGAAAGTGTGAGGAAATTTTATTGTTACACTGTTGGCACCTAGCTAGAACTTGCCCGGTTAGTCCTGCAAAAGGAATTTGTGTTAGACATTTAGGAAAGGATCATACACCATTGTTCAAATTAGAAAATATTTATCCTAAAGCAAAGAGAACCAAACGAAATTGATATCCCTTTTTCATCCAAATATTTTGAGCTTATAATAGACCTTTCATTTCTTCACCAACTCATCTTCCCTGGGTATAATGTGTTGGCCCTGGTCCCTCTTTGGACATGTGAACCTCAACTTAGTCCAAAAGCATAAGTTGAGGGTGGCTAATGAAAAATCGGACCTCGTCTTTGCCCTGACCCAACCTTGGGTAATGAGTTCCTCGATACATGGCAAAGCCATAAGTTGAGAGTGACTATTATGAGTGATGACCCAAAAAATGGTTATGAAAAGAGTAATTTGGAAAAGAAAAGAAAAAAATGAACAAGAGAAGTTACTCAGTCAAAATTGTCAATTGAATAAAGAAAGAAAAAGAAGAAAGAGATTAAACAATGAAACAAAATGAGAAAAAAAGTGCTGAAAAAAAAGAAGAGTCACTTCCACAAAAGAGAAATAAAAGAGAACAAGGCAAAGGTGACAAGAAAAGAAAAGTAGGGCATAATAGACAATGAAAGAGGCAGGACGCTTAGCCGTAATATCAAGGAGGACAACAAGTCACTAAAATGTACCCATATGTACCATACCTGACCCTGACACTACGTTACAAGACAAGAAAGTCCTATCATGATCCTAAGAGTCTAATACGGTGAACTTAAGTAGTAAAAATAAAGGCAAGCCTATGGAGACAAGTACCAACTAGGTGTGAAGTTGTTTTGAGCG
>JAJJBR010000729.1:0-14532 GCA_022817965.1 Solanum lycopersicoides
ATTCTGAGGTTGCCCATTCGAGAATTTTGAGGTCCCTCCTCAAAACTTTGTCCCAGTTTGCCTCAATAAGTAACAAATAACATTTGTGGCTTATTTTGAGCTCCTAGTTTGCAAACTTGATTATCGTAATTTTCTGAGATCCACCTAAAGCTAACTCGTAGCATTTTGGTCTTCTGTTTTGACTTGTTGAAGAAGTCCATCTTCAAATGAATTTTTGAGACCTCTCAAATATTCTGTCCCAGTTCCTTTATAAAGTGAAAATGGAATCTTACTGGTATATGACCGAGCCATTGTGGCGCCTACGTATCCGTTGGGGCAGGAATCAGGTCAAACGTAGTTCCCCACTCAAAGGTTAACCAAAAATAGAAAATTTTAATAAGAAAATGACCGAAGCCGACACAGGCCGCCTACGTATCTCATTTTTGAGAATTCAGGTCAGACGTAGTTCATTTCAAGGGGAGGTGTGACAAAATGGACAAATGAGATAAAATATGCATTTTCGAAAGAAATATAACAATAACTTTATAGGCAGAACTCCGGCCGACGTTGGGCATACTTCTTTCCAACGATTTGATGACGAATATCTTCAGATGATTCTGTTCAAAGATATTTGGAAAGGCTCAATCAATATTAATCAAATTATTGTTGATCATGTTTTGAATTTGTGCTTGAGGGTCGAACAATGTTCGTGTCGTCCAACGGCTCCAGAATGATAAGCACATCTGTGGTCAGCTCTGTAAAATTTCCCAAAGGATTGGCTGGTCTTCCTTCTATAGGATAGAGCATACCCATTGCTTTCAACCTTTCATAAAGTTGAGTTTGAGATTCCCTTAATGGTGTAATACTTTAGCAGCCTTCCTAAAGTTGGACGGGGAAATTTTTTCTGATTGACATTATGGTTTTGATATTTCTTTGGAAGCCGACTGCATATGGTAGCCGTGACCATACCTACCTCCTCTGTTTTTCCTTTTGATGTATCCATATCACTAATTCTGGTATATTTTCCATTAGATCGCAATGCGGTAAGGTTGGTGACCTTTCCAGTCTTGAAACCATCTTCCAAAGCTTCTCCCACTTTGACAATCTCGACAAATTTTGTCCCATCATACACAACATTCTTTCATAGTACTCAGGCTTTTGAATTCGAATAACATTTCAAATCTCACGTTCGGACATGGGAGGTTGAACTTTTGCGGCCTCTTTTCTCCAACGAAGAGCGTACTCTCGATAAATTTCTATAGACTTCTGTTTGATCTTCTCCAAGTAGTAGCGATTTGGGGCAGCTTCTACATTATGTCCGAATCTTTCCATGAAATCCTTTGCGAGTGCATTCCAACTTTTCCATTGTTTCAGTTCTTGTGATGTAAGCCACTCCAAGCTTCTCCACTTAGACTTCGACTGAAGAGACGCATCAACAATGCTTCATTTTTGCCAACTCCCACAAGTTGATCACAATAAATCTTTAGATGTGCTAAAGGATTTCCAGTTCCATTAAAAGTGACAAACTTTGGCACTTTAAATCCTTCTGGAAGATCCAAATTCGGATGATGCATAAATTTTCATAATTCAGCCCCATCTCTTCTGAAGCGTAATCAATTCTTTTATCACTTTTGCAATCTCCTCTTTCATATGGTCTGCTTAGTCTTTTCCTCTTTTGCCCTCACTCCTTCTCCTTCTCTTCGTAGTGGTTAAGTTCGGAATATGAAGTATAGTGAAGATGTGGTTTGGTTCGAACTGGATATTAAAAGTGACTTTCGAAGGTAAGGGTTGAGAGTTTTGTGGATTTTGAGTGTCTATAGAAGGGGTTTGATACATGAAAGGGGGTGTTTGATGATTATTGATGTTTGAGCTCTGAAATGGAGGGAGTATTTGAGAGTTATTTGAGTTTTGATTTTGAAGAGGAGGAAAAACTTGAGGATTGGTATTCAGGTTCTGAAAAGGATGCAGTGCTTGATATGAAGTGCTGGCGTGATAAAGATTTGACGTGGTTAGGTCAATGGTAGAAGGATTTTGAGTAGGGTTGGAGGGTGGGTTATTTAGTACATGTTTCGAATTTGAAGTCAGAGAAGGAAAATGGAGTGGAATCCTTCTATTGCCTAGAGTGCTGACATTGAGAGTCGGAATTGACATATCTTGTTTTTCTGGAGCTCAACCCAACTCAGTAATCTGTTGCATCAACTGTGCAATTAACTCATTTTGTTCAATGACAGGCGGTTGAACTATAGCAACTTCAGTCAGACTGGTATTCTCATTATTCTCAGTCATTTTCTTCTTTATTTCAATAAATTTCGATTGGGAAAGTAATCTTTGAAAACTTTAAATGTTCAACAACTAATCAACACAAATCAGTTTCGAGTACCTGACAAAGAAAAATAACTCAAACAACAAATGTGTTAGTTTGTGTAGGTAGTAGGTAATACAAGATATCACACAAAGCTGTAAGCACACAAAAATCGCTTCATTTGAATAAAGACTAACCCACATAAAAAATAATAATTAGATAGACAGAAATTTGTCTCTCTGATTTTTAGCTTTGTGAGTCAAAAATATCGACCTGAGTCAGGACAAAGTCGATTGATTCTTCTGGTTTTTGATTGAAATGTAACTCTAATTCTTTGTAAGAGTTGAAAAGATAAAATTTCTCAGAATGGGGACCGAACCTTGAAAGGCTGCCTACGTATCTCACAAAAGAGAATTCAGGTCCTACGTAGTTCGACCTCTTCTTTTTTTTTCTTTTTTTTTACTTTAAATGCCGAATCTTTTTTCTAATATGAGAGAGTAATTTTTGAAAGATAAAGTTTGAATTTTATTGGGAAACTAAGGATTCAAAGAGTATTTGGACGTACTTTTGGTAATGACTCGATATTTATGCTTAAGGAGTTCTAGAAAATATTTTTCAAGAATCAGCAGGCTAGAACATATCCAAATGAAGCAACATAATCAGACAAACAATTATAACACATAAACAGTTATTGCCCGTTCTAAACAAATATGTGACCCTTTTGTGCCAAGGGTAGCCTAGCAATTTGAGGGATGTATACGTCATTTAAAATATTTCATTGTCCCAAAACCCAAATTTATATAAATTTATGAATAAAACTTAAATGGGGATACATAATTGGAAAAATGGAATACGAAATATTCAGTCCCACGCAGGGGTACAATTCTGAACTATGCTTCCATAGAAGGTCCTTCCCTCTTCATTTCTTCTCTTCTCCGGGTTCCCGTGTCTTAGAATGGTAACTTGTGAGCTTTATTTTTTTTTTTCTTTTTTTTTACTTTAAATGCCGAATCTTTTTTCTAATATGAGAGAGTAATTTTTGAAAGATAAAGTTTGAATTTTATTGGGAAACTAAGGATTCAAAGAGTATTTGGACGTACTTTTGGTAATGACTCGATATTTATGCTTAAGGAGTTCTAGAAAATATTTTTCAAGAATCAGCAGGCTAGAACATATCCAAATGAAGCATAATCAGACAAACAATTAATAACACATAAACAGTTATTGCCTGTTCTAAACAAATATGTGACCCTTTTGTGCCAAGGGTAGCCTAGCAATTTGAGGGATGTATACGTCATTTAAAATATTTCATTGTCCCAAAACCCAAATTTATATAAATTTATGAATAAAACTTAAATGGGGATACATAATTGGAAAAATGGAATACGAAATATTCAGTCCCACGCAGGGGTACAATTCTGAACTATGCTTCCATAGAAGGTCCTTCCCTCTTCATTTCTTCTCTGGGTTCCCGTGTCTTAGAATGGTAACTTGTGAGCTTTATTTTTTTTTTTTTTTTTTTTACTAGAATAAGCTACAATATACTCCCAATCCCGAGGACAATGATTTTTTCAGATGATGTATACATCCTTCAAATTTAAATAAACAAATAAATATGATCGCCCGTTCAGGCCGTAGACCCTTTTGGACTCAAGGTGGTCTATCTAATGAGCCCAACACGCCTTGGGCGTTGGGTCATCTTAGTTCAATGCTTAGATTTGGATTTGGTTTTGCTCTATCTTAGGCTCACTAGAATAATTTTCAAGTTGACGGTTACCCGAGTCGGACAAACAACGGGGTGAAGCTACCAAACGACGTCGGATGACCGCATTCCAACTATTCGTTTGATACTTCCAAATGAAACTCTTGTGTATTTCTGAAAGAAGCCGTGGAAAGGTTTTCCGTTTCCTAATGCATACTATTTGCCATTTGGCGAAAGATGACATGAAAATGCAACAATTCAAAAACTAAGATAAACTAAATAAGTAAATAATTTATCACAAATAGTCAAATAATGTTAGGTTTAAGGTTAGAATCCTCTAAGTCCCCAGCGAGTCATTTCTGATTTTTAACCTTTTATAAGAGTTTTTGATTTTTTAGAGTCGCCACTTAATTTTTGAAGAAAAATCAAGAAAACTATTGTTTTCAAATAACTTAACAGAGAAAATTGCTTGAAAACATTTAAAGGGTTCGGGGATTCAAATTAATGTTTTAGGAAGGTGTTAGGCACCTAAAACATCCGTCTAAAACGGTTTTCCAGCAACTAACAAATTTGGCTAAAACTTCGCTTTTAACTTGACTTGAATAAAATATTTAGAAGTAGAGAGTTGAAATACTAACTTATTTTTTAGTCATTTCATTTTGCAAAATTATTTTAATTTTGAGTCGATAAAAACATTTACGGCATTTGCGGGGATTTGGATTTTCTAACTTTAAAATTAACGACAAGTATGCAAACAAGTAAGCAAATAAAGTAAAAGAGAGAAATAGAGAGAGAGAGAGGGAAAGAGAATTGGGTCCAAAATCGGGTTCTCTGTCCGCCTTGACCGATTTTCGGACCCACTTGTTTTGGGGTTTTGACCCATTTCCTGTCGTACCTGTCCTAGACTAAGCAAATAATTAATACTAAATAAATACAGTAAAGTAAAAGACGACAAGGGCTAATGCCTTAAGATAGATACAATACGAAATGCAAAATATAAAACGGGTCTTCTAATTCATCTTCTCCGACTTTCTTCAATTCTTTAAATCTTGGGACCCGTCCATCGGCTTAATAGGTTGACTAGAAAAGAGGAACTTTGAGCCTTTACGGCTCTTCTCATGGAATGCAAAGGAGAGAGTGAGAGTTCACGTTGAAACTCGGACGAATTTTACATGCAATGAAGAGCAAAAATAAAAATTAGCACTTGAAAATAATATCCCTAAATCATATCTTAAAGAAGATTAAACGATTTTAAAATAATGAATGTACCCAAGCAGATTATAACTTAACACCTAAATCCAAAATGAGTAAATAAATAAATAGATTGGATAGGAGAAGCCAATGATGTCGTTAATTTTATCTAAAAGCACACATAATAGATAAGCAGTAATATCCAAAATATGTAATAATCTTAAAATTAAATATAACAATGATGCATGGATAACTAAATAAATATATTAGACCATGATGTGAAACGGATCCAATTTGCTATGGCAAATTAATACACACATAGAAGTATGATAGTAATAGCAACTAAACGTTAATACTAATTAAACTTAAGATCAAAATAGTTAGCAAATTGAGTAATTGACAAATTATATATATGTATATATATATATATATGCATATAAATAAAAAATTAAGATCAAACAAAACAGACCAGCACTCATTCGAATTGACTATATTACATCACTTCCTCTGTATATGAACTTAATGTCTAGAAGATTCAGTCATAAGAATAGGACTAAACACCACATTATATAAATAATAATTCTGATTATAAAATCAAGTAGAAAACAAATGACAGCTAGATCAAAATATCTTAAAACAACAAGTTTACACAGATATTGAGCTAAATAAATTAAAGATTAAATAGGCTACTGGAATGCATATTATACTAAGAATATGGTCATAACTCCTAAACTACAACTAATACACAAATAAATTCCTAAAGAAACATAAGCAAACTAAAATAAATAAATAAAAATAAATAAATAAAAAAAATAAAAACATAACTAACAGTAAATAAAACAGTAGGAACAAGAGAAATGCTACTAAAATGTCATACCAAAACCTAATACACGAAAGCTAAAACAAAGCTAACTAACATATAATAAATAGAAAAGCTGGGAATTAACTAATACAAAGCTAAGAAAGAAATTACCTGGTTCTAGGCAGCGAACCGGAACTACGAGTTTGACGGAGACGATTCCACCACCTCTCCAAACTCGAACAGCCGCGAAAATATTTTAAAAATATTAAACTATGGAACCAAGAATTCCCGAAAAATTTCTGGGTACTCTTTTTTTTCCTTCTTTCTCCCTCCCTCTTTGGTGCAATGAAGAGGGGCTTATATAGGACCAATTTTTAGTTCAAAATAGATGTAGAAGCGATGTGGGACAAATGCAAAGTCCAAAATTTTCTATTTGAATGGTTTAAAGCAATTGATTAATAGGATGAATTCACATAAATTAATTTAGCGAGCTTCTTAATCTTAACAAAAAATAAAATAATTAATTTAATCGTAAACTTCCCAAATTTATAAAAACCAATTATTTTAAATTGTTTGAGAATTTAAGAAGCTCATGAATTAATTCCTACAGGGGAGGGTCAAAATTGGTGTCAACATGTAATATTTTGAAAAATATAAGTGATAATATTATATAAGATAGTAAAGTATATCTAATCCTTTTTTGTTTTTTCCCTCTCTTTTAGTCATGAGAACAACTCTAGGCCCAATTATTTGAGGAACAAACAAAAACAAATGAATCGAGATATTAAGAAAAAATTGATGTGGGAGAATGAAATGTGAGCAAGAGTAAGGGTGTGGTGACTGTGAGCAACAAACTAAGTCTCTTCATCTTCTTGTTCAATGGCTTCAGAGGCGTATCTAGAGGGGGTTCCGTGGGTTCACGTGAAATCATGCCCCCCTCTCTAGATTATATATAATAGTGCACCTATTCTTTTGAAATCTTATATACGCCTCTAAGTCGAGACAAGGGTGATTTAATTGCATGATTGCTTGAAATAACTTATTATAGAGTATATGCCATGCGTACCTAGTGTTTTTCTGATTGATATCTATACCATATGTTGACATGTCATGACATGCATTCGAGGACATTATATTATTGTAAAGTGCATTGAGATCATTCGCAAAATCACATGGAGATCATCCATGCCAAAGTACATAAACCTCGCGAGTTCTCCATAGTTCAGATTAACCAATAGAAAAGGCATGTGTATATTAATGCATTAAAAAATATGCAGTAACCTTCAACATTAATAGATTTTTATTAAGTACAATTCATTTTAGAACATATTAATTAAGTAGAAGAAATGAACATATAGAAGAATGTACAAAGTGCAATTAATTGATTTAGCACACTTATGAGCAACATTCAAAGGAACAACAATCATACAAGTCACTCCCCTCTTTGTGAGCACATTCAAGGCAATTAAAGAAGCAATATGGTGTACAATCTCCTGCATTTCCAATTTTGCAACAAATTGCAAGGAATAAAATCATCACCAAAAATATTATTAACCCTAATTGATTGCTCATTTTCTTTGACATTTCTTCCTATCAATTCTTGAACATTGTATATATCCCCTAGCTCTCCAAATTTATACATGAAGAAATGCATCCTTTCACTTACCAATATATTATTAAAAAAAAAAAAAATAGATTCTTGACATAATTCATAGCACGTTATTCAAAATTATAAAGAATGGACTCAATCATACATAATTTTGTAGTATATGAGGAATTATTCCACATGATTTGTATTTTTTTAGTGCAACTTACAAGTAGTAAATACAATTTTAAATACTCTTCCATCCAAAATAATAGGTATATATAAATACAATATGTCCCTACCTTCTTCTCTAAGGATGTTTCCTTTCTCGTTCAAGACTTAATTACTTGCCTTCTATATTTTTTATGACGAGGGAAACTCGTAGCCGCTAGCCTTTGGGTAGACACAGGATTAAAACTCGCAAACCATATAGGAGAGGACCCAAAAGGGGTTGCAAACCCCTTGCTAGCGACTAGCATGGGGCTTCAAACTTAAAACCTCCAACATGAAAGTGCCAAGACCAAACCATTGGCCACCCCTAAGGGTCTCGATATTTATGGATAGTAAACGAAAGAATGATAGTAATATTACAACTAACAAGCAAGCATTCAAAAAAAGGCTAAGTCAAAGACATCCAAGTCTTCTCTGAATCTATCAAACACAACCTTATACTACCGGTTCAACATTCTATTCTGCTAAAAGATGAATGGAGATCAAACCGGATCGCGTTCTAAGTAATACACAACCTTTAGTTGATGCCTCGTGAAATTCTGCTAGAGGCGAAGATCACGGTTCAATTGAACACTTTGAAGGTCAAGCAGGATTGTGATATGGATATTAATCTACATTATCACAACTTCTGCTCCACAAGATGCCCGCTGAAAATTTGTTATCTCCGCGAGTATTTGGAGAGATTTTTTATCTTCCATTCCACAAAGCTTGATTACCATTTTGAGCAATGCTGGAGACTTGGCCAATACAACCTTGATAAGCTGCATTTCAGCCCCTGCTCCTGCTACATCGTAAATCTTAACTGTCCTCAGGTGATTAAATGTTGTATCTGAGAAGCTTGCAGGAATCTCATCAACAGCATCGGGGGGCACAAGTTGATAATATTCCCCATCAGGATCGATACACACCTAAGAGAGATGATGAAAGTCATTACATAAGAAGAAACATATATATAAGAGAAAGAGAGAAAAACAAACCTCGATTTCAATTTCCTCTAGACACGGGGAGCTTCTTATCAAGCAAAGAGCAAATGAAAGCTCAAAGAATTCACCAAGAGTGATCCAAGATACGCAAAGGCGTTTCAGACAATTAAGAGCAAATGGAAGCCTTGTTGGTATAAGATCAACTAGTCCAGCATCCTCAACCTATGAAGAAAATATCAAAAATCAGGATGACTCAAAGTCTGAAAGATAGTACATCCGTTAGAATGCATTATTACAATTAAGTTATGAAGCATTAACGTTACCTGGAAATGGAATTGATTCCAACAGAGATTCTCGAGAGCAGGAATAGACTCAAAGATCTTTGCTAGATCATGTTTCGTCTTTACAGAAAATTTTGTAGGCTCATATGAAACTTTGGAAAGAAGAGGTACATTTTTTAGATGTAAGAAATTTATATTGCCTTTGAAATAAAATGATTTCAGATTGAGAGCGGTAAATTCAATATGTTTTGAATCTTCGTCGTGTTTCAGAACCAAATGCTCAAGCAATGGACAATGAGTGATTAAAGTCCCAAGCATTTCAGAGGAAATTGTGACTTCAATGAGTTGTAGGCTAATTAACCTATTAAAACTCTTAAAGAGTGGTGGAAGACGTATTAGACAATGCTCGAGAAACATATGCCTTAATTGTGAACATGTGAAGAATGAAGAAGGCAACTTGTACCTGTTACCTATCGGAAGTTTAAGAACAACATGTTGAATGTCATTCCTAGAGAGGAAATGTATCAAGTTGTTGATATTAGGACATATTTTCAGATGAGGAATATCGAGGGTAAACTTGGTGATTGGTCCTGTATGAAAGGCGAAGAGATGATAGACAATGTTAGTGAATCCAATTGCAGAGTCTATTAAGTCATGTGTTGTTTTCCAAAGTATTTGATCAAGTTTCAATTTTGGAATTCTGCACCATTTATATCTCCATTTCCTTGATAAGATGCTTGTCCTCACAGCATCTCGTAAAGGCAACCTCACTAAAATCTCATCGATTACACCATCAAGAAGGTCACTAAGTACATCAAGGGGAAGTAAACGTTGTGTTTTCCCATTATGAGGCAGCATCATATTAAATGATCTGCAACAAGAATATATATAATAGGTAAGGGAACTCCAAATTAAACTATCCGGTCAGAGTACACACACTACATGGACAATACGGCTTTTCACATCGCGACAACTGTAATATCCACGACTTGCATAATTACAAGCAAGCTAAGAGTCCCATCAATCCAGAATATCATTCAAAAGGGAAAAACAAATGAACATAAACAGGGAACACATTACCTTTTGCTGCTGATCGATAAGTAACAAGAAGAAAAAGGTTTTCCAATTTGACATCAAACAATACTAGTTGTACTACTTTTTGTTTCATTTTTTAATCTTTTCTACTTATAACTTTACTATACTAAAACTTGCAGACACTGATTAATCTTACTAGCTTCATCACCACAATGCGTAATCGTGGGGAAACTTGGGGTATGTGTAACGACTCTAAACACAACAAAAACTGAATAATCCTGTCATAGCTCTGCTTAATTTTCATCATCACAATGTACGTAATCTTGAGGTGACTTGGTATGCCTAAAGACTCTTAACACAACAAAACTGAATAATCCTGTCATATTGTTATAGTCTGGTTAATCTTAGTAGCTTCATGATAACCACAATGTACGTAATCTTGAGGTGACTTGGTATGCGTAAAGACTCTTAACACAACAAAACTGAATAATCCTGTCATAATGTTATAGTCTGATTAATCTTAGTAGCTTCATGATCACCACAATGTACGTAATCTTGAGGTGACTTGGTATGCGTAAAGACTCTTAACACAACAAAACTGAATAATCCTGGCATATTGTTATAGTCTGGTTAATCTTAGTAGCTTCATGATCACCACAATGTACGTAATCTTGAAGTGACTTGGTATGCGTAAAGACTCTTAACACAACAAAACTGAATAATCATGTCATATTGTTATAGTCTGATTGATCTTTTAGCTTCATGATCACCACAATGTACGTAATCTTGAGGTGACTTGGTACGCGTAAAGACTCTAAACACAACAAAACTTGAATTAAGTCATACCTAGCTTTATTGAGTTCCTTTTACCATAACTATAGAATCTATAGCCACACAAATATCAATAGCAGAACAACTTAAGTTGAAGTGGCAATCGACTTCTATGATCACTAGGTACCACTTGACAATTCCTTCAAAAACATAATGGAGGGTAAAACTGATTCATTTTGAATAGTTGAGGCTATATTTGACCTTATTCACTATATACTATATGTCGAATCCTATGAACTTATTCATGATTTTACTCTTTATATTTTTATGCTAGAAAAATAAATTCTACCGACAGGCATTGTTCGACGTGCCAGCTAGGCTTCCTTTTCTAGAAGAATGACAGTCTAGTTTGATTCCCGGGGTTCTACCAAAAAAATTATTGCAAAGTATGCTTTTTTTCTAAAGGAAGAGAAATTGAACCCACCACCTTTCTTTCCAAGTTAATCATACATACATATTTATTTAATTTTCTAATATAAATACAGAATCTTCGGAAAATATTATCTGACACTGTTACCTATCGACCCTATGACAACGTTAACCCCATAAAATTTTAAGCAAATCCCAATTCAATTTCACCTGATTTAATTAAACTCAGAAAACAAAAATGCGATCTTGATTTCAAAATTAAAAATAAAATAACAGCAAGTAAAAAATAAAAGGAAAATAGAGAAGAAGATGAACCTGATGAGGCCGAATGTGAAGTACTCCTATAAAATTCACTTTCTGTTTCACACATTTGAACTTTTTTCTATATAAAAAAAAATTATTTATCCAAAAGAGATTTTGTTTTTTTTTTTTTTTTTAATCAAGAAAAGAATAACGAAAAAAAGTAAAGGAAATTGAGGAAATGACAAACAGAATAATATTTTGAGATAAAACACACCTAAACTATAACTTTTTTTTGTTTCATACCTAAACTATTGAAAGTTTGAGTTTTATAACTAAACTATCATTTTTTAGTTGACAAACACACCTCTCTTTTTTATACCACTCGCATCATGGTATGTGTAATACACTCTCTCTCTTTTATTTTTAAGAATTTCCACATCACACTCCATATGGACAAAATATTCAACCTTGACAAAAAAATAAATAAATTATTAGTATTAGCTAAAATTAAAAATTAAAAAATTATTATAAAAAAATAATATTTTCTTTATAAAATAAAATGTAAAATATTTTCTTACCCCACACCATTTTTTAAAGTTTTTATTTTGCTTAAATTTCTTTATAAAAGTATTTTATTTTTTACTTCATCTCCTCCCCTTCATCAAATACTAATTTAGATATTATTTTATTTTCTTAAAAATATAATTCTACCCATCCACTTAACCCTCTGCTTTCAAATTTTTTCCCAGTGTTTAGATATGCATATCGAAAATATTTTTTATTTGCCGCCACAAGACTTTTTATATTTTTTACTTGTTTATGTTATATTCGGTACACTAGTAGAATTTTTTTCTAAAAATATATGTAAGTGCATATCTTACACAAAATAAGAAAACATAAAAAAAATAATTAGGAGCGAAAAATTAAATAGGATGGGGTAGATTTTTAAATAAAATAATATCAATTTCTATCGAGGGAGGGGGAGGGGAGGGGGGGGGAGGATGAAATATGAATTTTTTACAAATATTTATAAATGATTTTCTTTAAAAGGATGACGTTGTCGCGGGGGAGGGGTACATGGAGGACGAGGTGGAGTGAGATAAGAAAAATAATTTAATTTTCATATGGATAATAATCTTTAATTTTTAATTAATATTAATTTTTTATTATTTAATTTTTATCTAGATAAAATATTTTATCTATGTGGAATGCCATGTGTCAAAGTCTTTTCATATAAAAGAGAGAGTGAACTACACACACCACTTAGGTGTGTTTCTCAAACTAAAAAGTGATAGTTTAGGTATAAAACTCACACTTTCAATAATTTAGGTATGAAACTCAAAAAAGAATAGTTTAGGTGTGTTTTTGACACTTATCTCTAATGTTTTGTACATCTACAAGCAGAATAATACTCCCTTTTTGTTTCGTTTCTAAATTTAAATCAAATATAATTTAGCTTTAAAAACTTAAAATTATACAACTTAATAAACTTTTTCATATAATTTCTTAATATGAAATTTTAATTGTAAATCTAATCCACAACAATATTTGTGGTTGCTTTTAATTTGCCATATTGGTATTGATCCAGATCTTATATATGTATTAGTTTAATAATGATTTAGGAGGTGTTTTGATTAAATAGATTTTAATCCTAAATTTAAAAATGAATTAGCGATACACTGGACAAAAAGGATAGTAAATCTAGTGTGTATCCTGCTACTTATGGTGTTTCACAATATTGAAAATGAACGGAGAAATGATGGAACGCGCGGAACCACATATCGAATTACTTTAGTGAGGGCACCATTTCCCTCAAAGGTTGCTTAGTAGAAGAAAAAAAAAAAATCAAGATTTTTTTTTTCTCCATATATTCTCTAAGAATTGAAAAGTTAAAAAGTATC
The DNA here is from genome assembly GCA_022817965.1 of Solanum lycopersicoides. Classification (NCBI taxonomy): domain Eukaryota; kingdom Viridiplantae; phylum Streptophyta; class Magnoliopsida; order Solanales; family Solanaceae; genus Solanum; species Solanum lycopersicoides. The sequence continues at coordinate 13,376 of JAJJBR010000729.1, forward strand.
ACATACATTTAAATGAAAGTCTAAAAAAAGGTTAATAATGTAGCTGTAAAAAATAGAAACACCCACAAAGGTCAGAAACCAAACGTATATGCTAATTGCTATTAACTTCCTATAAATATAATGTAAATGTATATACTTCTTTCAATTCACATTAATTGTTAATTTTAATCGTTTATGTATATTACGTAACTGGAAAACAATAGTCTTGATTAAGATATACATTGTGGTTTATTATTGATGTTACTCTTTTTACTATAAGGAATAACTTACACCAAACTATAATTAATTTGATATCAATTATAAATCAAAGACTTAAAACAATGTTTATCTATTTAGTTAAAAAAATAAATGAGATCATATTGGTGTCCATTTTTAAAAAAAAGTTATTACTGCTATAGTGAATAACTAACACCAAACTATAATCAATTTGATACCAATTATAAATCATTAGACTTAAATAGTGTTTATCTATTTTAGTTTTTTAAAAAAATAAATATATTAAGTGTACATTGTGGTATTGGTGTCCAGCCTTTTTTTAACGAGTCGAAGTCTAAACGGTAAAAAAAATTACTAAAAATTTCAAAGGGTATATCATTTTTTTTTAAACCAAAAGGATAAATCGCTATTGACACAGCGATTTTATTTTTCGTTAAGTCTCAAATCACTGACCTACCAGCGCTTTTGTGAATTTTTTTTTTCCTTTTTTTTTAAAAAATCGCTGCTTAAGCAACGATTTGGTGATTATTTTTTTTGGAATATCGCTGCGAGGAAATATTTTTTCTTTCTTTTTTAAAATATGGCCTTGGTAGCTACTAAAGTAAACTACTTTTTCACAATATAAATGTCAATTATTTTTTAAAAATTATTTAATGTTGGTGAATTTTTTTTGAAAATAATTAAAATCAGCGTTTTATAAAAAATGTTTTTTCTTTTTAACTAAACAATCACTTCTAGTAAATTTTTTTTTCAAAAATATCGTTGCACTATTTTTTTTAAAAAAGTCGTATTATATGTTGGTGATTTTTCTGTTTAAATTTTGATCAAAATAAAATTGCATTACAATTTTTAGTAAAAATTTCATTAATGATTAAAAAAAATCCATTTTTTTAAATCACTGACTTGCAACATTTATATATAAAAAAATCAGCGTTTAGTGA
>JAJJBR010000731.1:0-25605 GCA_022817965.1 Solanum lycopersicoides
AAAATCCAAACATTAAAGACAAAACACATAGAATTACAACCAAACCGTTCTAATCCAAAACCTAAACCTTAAAAAAAATAAATCTACGCCTAACCTAACCCTAACCAACCTAACCTATTCCATAATCGACAACCCCAAGCCAAAAACCAAAACCAAACATTAACACAAACCTTCGAAATTAAACCTCAAATACAAACCTTAAATCCAAAAACCTTAAAAAACCCAACCTAACCCTAACCCTAACCCTAACCATATCCATAACCCTAACCCTAACTCTAAACCATAAGCCAAACCTTAGCCCAAATATCAAAAACCCAACATAAATACTAAATCATAGATTTAAACCTAAATGCTAAACCTGAACCATAAAACCTAAAAACAAAACCTACACCCTAAACTAATAACCCTAAACCCTAACCTAAACTCTAAGTCCAAAAAGTCCAAAAAAACTCTAAGTCCAAAATACGAAAACAAAATATGAAACACTAAACACAGACTTTAAACCTCAAATCCTAAACACAAAACCAAAACCTAAAAAAAACAAAAAAAAACTAACCCTAACCCAAACCTAACCCTAACCCTAACCCTAACCTTAACCTTATCCCTTATCCTACACCATTAACCCTAAATCGCAAGCCAAAATACAAACCTAACCCTAAACTAACTAACCTAACCCTAACCCTAACCTAACCCTACCCTAACCCTAAACCATTAACCCGAAACCCCAAGCCAAAATACAAAAACTCAAACATTAAACACTAAACCATATATTTTAAACCAAAAATCTAAAACCTAAAAAAACCTAAACCTTAAACCTAACCTATCCCTAACATGAACCCTAATCCTAACTTTATCCTTAACTAACCCTTAATCCTAAACCCAAAGCAAAAATACTAAACCCTAACATTAAACACTACACTATAGATATTACAACTTAAATCTTAACCCTAAACAATAAAATTTAAAAATAACCTTAATCCTAACCCTAACCCTAACATAAACTGAACCCTAACCCTACCTACCATAGACCTTAAACCTAAGCCCAAATAACAAACCCAATATTAAACACTAACCATAGATATTGAACCTCAAATCTGAAACCTAAAACCAATACCTAAGATCCAAACCGCTAACCTAACTCTAACTTAACCCAACCCTAACCATAAACATAAACCAAACCCTAAGCCCAAAATATCAAAACTCAAACTTAAATACTAAACCATAGATTTTAAACTCAAGTGCTAAACCCTGAACAACAAACATAAAATAAACCTACACCAACCCTAATCTTAACCCTAAACCTAACCTTAAACCCTATACCCTAAACCCTAAGTCCAAAAAAAACCTAAGTCAAAAATACGAAAACCCAAGCATTCAAACTAAACCAAAGATTTTAAGCTCAAAAACCAAACCACTAACCCTAAAACAAAAAAAAAAAATAACCCTAACCTAACCCTATCCTAACACGAGCCCTAACCCTAACCCTATTCTTAACCCTAACCCTAAACACTAAACCCTAAACTCAAGCCCAAAATACCAAAACCCTAACATTAAACACTAAACCATATATACAACTCAATCCTTAACCAAAATCTAAAACCTAAAAAAGACTCTAAACCTAACATTAACCTAAACCCTACACAAACCATAAACCCAAACCCAAAATACCAAAACCTAACAGTAAACACTAAACCAATTTAATATTAAACCTCAAATCCAAACCTAAGAAAAAAGCTAACCTACCTAAACCTAACCCTAATTTTAATCATAAACCTGATATCCAAGCCCAAAATACCAAAACCAAAACACTAAATAATAAACCATAGATTTAAACCTCAAATGTTAAGCCCTAAACCCTAAAACCTAAAAAAACCACACCCTAACCCTAGTCCTAACCCTAAACCTTAAACCTAAACTATAAGTCAAAAAAAAAAAGTCAAAAAAACCCTAAGTCAAAATACAAAAATCCAAACATTAACACTAAACCATAGATTTTAAACCTCAAATCCTAACAAAATACCTAACCTAACTCTGACCCTAACCTTAACCCTAAACCTAACTCCCTAAACCACTAACCCGAAACCCTAAAACCAAAATACCAAAATTCCAAATATATTAAAACACTAAACCATATAGATTTTAAACCACAAATTCTAAACCCCATAACCTAAAACCTAAAAAAAAACTAAAAACTAACCCTAACCTATTCCTAATATGAACCCTAACCCTAAACGTAAACCCTAAACCTAAAGAACAAAATACATCAACCCTAACATTAAACACTAAAACTATAGATATTACAACTCAAATCCTTAACTCAAACTCTAAAACATAAAAAACAACCTAAACCCTAACCCTAACCCAACATTAACCCTAACCCTACCATAAATCCTAAACCCCAATCCCAAAATACCAAAATCCAAAAATTAAATACTAAACAATTGATATTTAACGTCAAATCCTAAACCCTAAACCCAAACACCTAAAAAAAAAAAAACTAACCCTAACCCTAACCCTATCCTTAACCCTAACCCTAACTCTAACCATAAACCTGAAATCCTAAACTTAAAATACAAAAACCAAAATATTAAATACTAAACCATAGATTTTAAACCTCAAATGCTAAGCCCTGAACCATAGAACCTGAAAAAAACCTACACCCTAACCCTAATCCTAACCCTAAACCCTAAATCCTAAACTCTAAGTCCACAAAAAACCCTAAGTCCAAAATACGAAAAGCCAAACATTAAACATTAAACGTAGATTTTAAACGTCAAATCCTAAACTACAAACCCTAAACCAAAAAAAATTTAAACCCTAACCTAACCCTAACCCTAACCCAAACCCTAACCCTAACCTTAACCCTAACCCTAACCCTAAACCATTAACCCTAAACACCAACACAAAAACACCAAAGCCATAGATTTAAAATCAAAAATTCTAAACCCTAAAGCCTAAAACCTAAAAAAAACCTAAACCTTGACCCTAAACCTATCCTTAACCCTAACCCTAAATGCTAAACCCTAAAACCAAAGGCCAAAATACCAAAACCCTAACATTAAACACTGAAACCATAAATATTACAACTCAAATCCTTAATGCCAAACTCTAAAACCTAAAAAACAACCTAAGCCCTAACCCTAACCCAAATCCTACCATAAACCCAAAACCCTTAGCCCAAAATACCAAAATCCAAACATTAAATACTAAACCATAGATTTTAAACCTCAAATGCTATACCCTGAGCCATAACCTAAAAAAACCTACACCCTAACCCTAAACCCGAAACTCTAAGTCCAAAAAAAATCCTAAGTCCAAAATACGAAAACCCAAACATCAAACACTAAACCATAGATTTTAAACCTCAAATCCTAAACCACAAACCCTAAAACCTAAAAAAACAAAACCTTAACCCTAACCCAAACCTTAACCCTAACCTTAACCCTAACCCTAACCCTAAACCATTAACCCAAAACACGAAGCACAAAATATGAAAACCCAAACATTAAACACTAAAACCTAAAAAAAACCTATACCCTAACCCTAACCCTATCCCTAACACGAACCCTAACCCTAACCCTATCTGTAACCCTAACCCTAATTTTTAAACCCTAAACCCAAAGCCAAAAATATAAAAATCCTAACATTAAACACCAATCGATTTAGTTTAAACCTCAAATCCTAAACCTAAACCCAAAAAACTAAAAAAATATAACCCTAACCCTAATACTAACCCTATCCTCAACCCTAACCCTAACCCTAACCCTAACCTTAACCCTAACCCTAATCCTAATCCACAACCATAAACCCAAAACCCTAAGCCCAAAAAACCAAAACTCAAACATTAAATACTAAACCATATATTTTAAACATTAAATTCTAAACCCCTAACCATAAAACCTAAAAAAACCTACACCCTAACCCTAACCCTAAACCTTAAACTATAAACCTGAAGTCCCAAAAAGAACCTCTGTCCGAAATACGAAAAACCAAAACACTAAACCATAGATTTTAAACGTCAAATCCTAAACCAAAAACCCTAAAACCTAAAAAAAAACTTAACCCTAACACGAACCCTAACCATAACCCTATCCTTAACCGTAACCCTAAGCCATAAACCCTAAACCCAAAGCTCAAAATACCAAAACTCTAACATTAAACACTAAACCATAGATATTACAACTCAAATCCTTAACCCTAAGCCCTAAAATCTAAAAACCAACCTAAACCCTAACCCTAACCCTACCATAAACCATAAACCTCAAGCCCAAAATACCAAAACCCAAACATTAAACACTAAGACATTGATATTAAACCTCAAATCCTAAACCCTAAACCCAAAAACCTTAAAAAAAATAACCCTAACCCTAATTCTAACCCTAAACCCTAATTCCAAAAAAACAACCTAAGTCTTAAATACGAAAACCCAAACATTAAACATTAAACTATTAATTATAAACCTCAAATCCTAAACCCGATTAAAACCAAAACACTAACTCTAACCTTAACCCTAAAACCAACCCAACTGAACCCAAACCCTAACCTTAACCCTATCCCTAATTCTAAACCATTAACCTGAAACCCCAAGCCCAAAATACCAAAATCCAAACATCAAACACTAAACCATATATTTTAAACAAAAAATTCTAAACCCCAAAACATAAAACATAAAAGAAAAACCTAAACCCTAACCCTAACCCTATCCCTAACATGAACCCTAACCCTAACCTTATCCTTAACCCTAACCCTAAATCCTAAACCCAAAGGCAAAAATACCAAAACCCTAACATGAAACACAAAAACCAAAACCCTAACCCTAACCCTAACCCTAACCCTTCCATAAACCCTAAAACCCAAACCCAAAATACAAAAACCCAAACAATAAACACTAAACCATTGATATTAAACCTCAAATCCTAAACCCTAAACCCAAAACCTAAAACCCTAACACTAACCCTAACTCTAAACCATAAACCCAAAACTCTAAGCCCAAAATACCAAAACTCAAATATTAAATACTGAACCATAGATTTTAAACCTCAAATGTTATAACATGAACCATAAAAATGTTAAAAAAAACTACACCCTAACCCTAATCCTAACCATAAACCTTAAACCCTAAACCCTAAATCCAAAAAAAAAAACTAAGTCCAAAATATAAAAACCCAAACATTAAACACTAAACCATATATTTTATACCTCAAATCCTAAACTACAAACCCTAAAACGTAACAAAAACTTAACCCTAACCCGAACCATATCCCTAACCATAACAGTAACCCTAACCCTAAACCATTAACGTGAAACCCCAAGCCCAAAATACCAAAACCCAAACATTAAACACTAAACCATAGATTTTAAACCAAAAATCCTAAAGCCTAAAGACTAAAACCTAAAAAAACCAAAATGCTAACCCTAACCCTATCCCTAACACGAACCCTAACCCTAACCCAATCCTTAACCCTCACCCTAAACCGTAAACCCTTATCCCAAAGCCCAAAATACCAAAGAAAAAAAGCCCAAAATACGAAAGCCCTAACATTAAACACTAAACCATAGATATTACAACTCAAATCTTTCACCAATAATCCAAAAACCTAAAAACAACCTAAACCCTAACCTTAACATTAACCCTAACCCTAACCCTACCATACACCCTAAACCCCAAGACTAAAATACCAAAACCCTAACATTAAACACTAAACCATTGATATTAAATCTCAAATCCTAAACCATAAACCCAAAAACCTTAAAAAAATACCAAAACCCTAATCCTAACCTTAACCTTAACCCTAACCCTAAACCCTAAACCCGAAACCCTAAGACCAAAAAACAAAAACCCAAATCGTAAATACTAAACCAAAGATTTTATACCTCAAATGCTAAACCTTGAACCATAAAACCTAAAAAAAACGACACCCTAACCCTAATCCTACCCTAACCCTAACCCTAAACCCTAAGTCCAAAAACAAACCTAAGTCTTAAATATGAAAACCCAAACATTAAACACTAAACCATAGATTATAAACCTCAAATCTAAAACCATAAACCCTAAAACCTAAAAAAACCTAAACCCTAACCCTAACCCTAACCCTAACCCTAACCTTAACCGTAACCCTTACCCTAAACCATTAACCCAAAACCCAAAGCCGAAAATACCAAAACCCAAACATTAAATAATCAACCATAGATTTTATACCTCAAATGCTAAACCCTGAACCATAAAACCTAAAAATAAGCTACACCCTAACCCTAACCCTAAACCCTAAGTCCAAAAAGAAAAAAGAAAAAATCCTAAGTCTTAAATACAAAAACCCAAACATTAAACACTAAACCATAGATTATAAACCTCAAATCCAAAACCATAAACCCTAAAACATAAAAATAAAATAAACCCTAACCCTAACCTTAACCCTAACCCTTACCATAAACCATTAACCTAAAACTCCAAACACAAAATACAAAAACAAACATTAAACACTAAACCATAGATTTTAAACAAAAAAATCCTAAACCCCATAACCTAAAACCTAAAAAAAACTAAACCGTAACTGTAACCTTATCCCTAACAAAAACCCTATCGTTTACCCTAACCCTAAACCCTAAACCGTAAACTCAAAGCCCAAAATACCAAAACCCTAACATTAAACACTAAACCATAGCTACTACAACTCAAATCCTTAACCCCAAACCCTAACACCTAAAAAAAAAACTACACCCTAACCCTAACCCTAACCCTACCATAAACCCTAAACCCTAAGCCCAAAATACCAAAACCCAAACATTAAACACTAAACCGTTGATATTAAACCTCAAATCCTAATGATGATGTCAAGATTTATATGGCCAAGGCATATGATAGGGTATCTTGGTCCTACATTTGTCTAGTCTTGAGAAGAATGGGTTTAATGAAGTCTTCATTGATATGGTATGGAGGATCATGTCTAATAATTGGTACTCTATTATTGTCAATGGTAAGAGACATGGTTTCTTTCACTCAACTAGAGGCCTCAAACAAGGTGATCCATTATCCCCTGCCCTATTTATTTTAGGTACATAAGTTCTTTCAAGATCCCTTAACAGACTCCACTCTCATCCGGATTATCATGGTTTCTTAATGGAACAGAGATGGTCCCAAGTGAACCATATTGGTTTTGCAGATGACATTATTCACTTTACTTCAGGAAGACATAAGACTCTAAAACTTATTATGCAAATGTCTTATGAGGAAGTCTCAGGCCAAATGGTGAACAAAGACCAAAGTCATTTTATGATTCATTCTAGTGCATTCAACAACACTAGAGATGGAATCAAAAGAGTGACTGGTTTCAAACAGAAGGAGGGTCCTAATACTTACCTGGGTTGCCCTTTTGTTTGTTGGCAGGCCTAAAATCATCTACTTTTCTGAAATTATTAATAAAGTGCTTAACAGAGTTACAGGTTGGCATACTGAAATTTTGAGTTATGGAGGTAGATCTATTTTGGTCAAACATATCCTACAATCCCTCCTTATTCACTTACTATCTGCTATAACAACACCAAGCACTGTCCTTAAACAGATTCAAAGCTTCGTAGCTGACTTCTTTTGGGGATGGAGATACAACAAGAAAAAATACCATTGGTCTTCTTGGAAGAATTTAAGTTTCCCTATTGAAGAAGGAGGAATTGGTTTCAGGAATCTACAAGATGTGTGCAAGGATTCCAGTACAAGCTATAGTGGATTTTCATATCCAAATAAACCTTATGGGGAGATTTCTTGAAGGCTAAATACTGCGAGAGGTCTAACCCAATTAGTAAGAAATGGGATATTGGAGAATCACTTACATGGAAATAACTTATGCACAACAAACACACAGTGGAAGAAAACATTCAATGAAAGATCAACTCAGGCACATGTTCTTTCTGGTGGGACAATTGGCTGGGAATTGGACCTCTTGCTAGATTGTCTAATCAAAGTAATAGGTTCAAAAATGCTACTGTTTCAGATTTTTGGATTAACGTCCAATGGAACTGGAATCTGTTGATGAAACAGGCACCCCAATGCCAATTATCCAACATTCTAGCTACTGATATTCACATCCAACAGGGCATTCCATATCAGCTATTTGTAAGCCATGTACAGATGGAAAATTCACATTCTCATCTGCCTGGAACTCCATCAGAGAAAAGAGAAACACAATTATCTTTAACTCTTCATTTGGAGCAAAAGTATTCCTTTTAAAGCTTCTTTTCTTTTATAGAGTGTTTTAAGAGGTAAAATTCCAACTAACGAAAGACTAACAGGCTTTGGCATAGATCCTGTTAATTGTTTTTGTTGTAACATGCATGTCTTGGATACCATTTAGCATACCTTCAACAATGAACACTTTGCTACATACATTTGGAGAAGTTTTGCAACAATGGTGGGAATATATCTAGACTAGACATCTTTCACTCACCTGATAATGCAATGGTCGTCAACGAGGTTAAAAAATGCAGCACGCAGGCTGCTGCTTCAAGCTACACCAATTCTTATTTGTTGGAATCTATGGAAGAACATGTCACAGCATACCCCATATGCGACCGGCGTTGCGTCCTCTCAGAGGACTCAGACAAGCCCTTAGCGTCGTCATACAATGATCGGTAAAAATTGTGGAATATTTAAAACTTTTACATTCTATTTGAAGTATACTTAGACTTCATACTTAACATTCATAATGGCATACGATATTCTAAAAAACTTGTCTCACATATATTAAAACCACCTAAAGAGTACGAATATGTACTTAGCCAATAAATAGTAAATATGCCATGTAGGCCTTAGTACAAAAGAATCCAAAGAATATAATGGAAATAGCGTATTCTTAAAACTACTAAAAATATGTGTAAGCTAGAATGTTGATAAGATAGCATCCCCGAACATTGAGGACCTACCAAGACTTAGAGAAAGAGTTCCAAGCTTCTTAAAATTGACCTCCTTAAACTTCAATGGCCGGAACCTACAGTTGTAGTAATATAAAGTAATAGGGTTAGTACGCCACATGTACTAAGTATGGATATATGCACATAACATTTAAGGACATGTATGAAAAAGGATCATTTATCATATCTTAAGAAAACATGCTAAGTCATGTGAATGTCTTCAATGCACATACCGTAGAACATATAAAAGTTAAGGATTCCATCAACTTAAAGCATGATCATAATCAAAGACATATTATCATAGAGTCATATTAACATTCATATTCAATAGATCACATCTACATAACATACAAAAACACTTACCAATGATCTCATCCCCAATCTACAAGTGCAATGGTCATGTGAAGCCCCATAACCCCACACAACCAAGTAGATAAGATAGGAGACCATAAGTAAAGCTTTGCTTCATATAACTTGTAACTTAAGTAGTAATCACTTCATATTGCATTATAACCCAATAACATATTCATCATAATGACCAACATCATATAATAATAATATCATGTATCATAAGCATATATATTTCATGTCATCAATGAATACAATCACAAATGAGTCAAGGTAATCTTGGAAAACTCTATTCATTAGGTCCATAAACGTCGTCGGGGCATTTGTTAACCCAAAAGAATTATCTAGAAATTTGTAGTGACCATATCTAGTTCGGAAAGCTGTTTTGGGAACATCTTCACCTCTCACCCTAAGTTGGTGATATCACAACCTTAAGTCAATCTTGAAAACTAACTAGCACCTTGGAGTTGATCAAATAGATTATCAATCCTAGGGAGAGGATACTTGTTCTTTATGGTGACCTTGTTGAGTTGGCGATAATCAATGCACATTCTAGGGGACCCATCTTTCTTCTTAACAAACAAGACCGGAGCACCCCATGGAGAAATACTAGGTTGAATGAAACCCTTGTCTAGTAAATATTTGAGTTGGAGCTTCAACTCTTTCAATTCACCCGGAGTCATCCTATATGGAGGAATTGAAATGGGATTCGTATCCGGTAATAAATCAATACGAAAGTCAATTTCCCGTTCGGGAGGAAATCCTGTAAGGTCATTAGGAAAAACCTCTGGTAATTCTCTCACTACAGGGACTGACTCAATAGAAGGAGTTTCACATTCTAGGTCTTTAACACTCACCACATGATATAGACAACCCTTGGCTATCATATTACAAGCCTTTAAACAAGAAATGATTTGACCCCTTTGCATAGAATTCCCCCCCTTCCCTTCTAAAATGGGTTCATTAGGGAATTGGAACTTCACTACCCTTGATCTATAATCTATGGAAGCCAAACAATCATGGAGCCAATGCATACCCAAGATGATATCAAAATCAAACATGTCAAGTTCTACCAAATCAACAAGAGTAACTCTATTGGGCAGCATTACAGGACATTTCTTATAGACTCTTTTTGCAACTACAATCACCCATTAGGGTACAACCGAAAAGGGTTTAATCAAAACATCGGGAAGTACATCAAACTTCCTAGCTACCAAAGGTGTAACAAAAGAAAGGGTAGCACCAGGGTCAAGCAAATCATAAACATTAACAGAGAAAACTTGTAACATACTCGTCACAACATCGGGAGAGCTTTCTTGTTCACCCCTAGCCTTGAGTGCATAGAAACGATTCCTTTGGAGATTCAAAACTAGGACTGCTTGGTTGAGCTTGTCCATCCCCCTTACCTTGGTTCACACATTAGGACAGACTTTCACCATATGGCCACCTTTGCCACAACCATAGCAACTATTAGTCCCAACAAGGCATTCACCACGTGTTTCTTACCACACTTACTACAAGTTGGTCTTTCTCTTGGTGGATCAATATTTCTCCCTTTTTGAAGTTTAGGATTAGAACCTCTATCATTGCTATTCTTGGAGAAATTTGAAGGAACTTGGTTTGAAAACCTCTTTTTGAACTTAGGCTTGTCTTGAACATCAAGTCTACTCTTAGAAGGACCACTTTCAAAAGACTTTGCCTTCTTAGCTTCCATATTCCTCTTCCTTAGATGACTCTCCTCAACCTGTTGAGCATGAACCATCAAACTAGAAAGATCCATATAGTCATGAAGCATGTCGGCACGACATTCTTCTTCAATCTCTTCGGACATGCCCGTTACATAACGACTCATTTCATCCCTAGCATTGGAAACCAAAGAAGAAGCATATTTGTACAACCTAATGAACTTTAAGGAGTATTCCTTAACACTCATACCTTCTTGACGAAGGTTGATGAACTCATCTACCTTAACTTCCCTTTGTTCCCTTGGAAAGAATCTGTGAAGAAATGCCTTTTTGAAGATCTCCCAAGTCAGGGGAGCATCTCCTATAGCCCGATTATCCTTCCACTAATTATACCATGTCTGAGTCACGTCCTTGAGTTGATAAGCAGCAAGTTTAGCCTTCTCAGTAGTACTCACCCACATAGCAAACAAAATCTTGTAGACCTCATCAAGGAAATCATGGGGTTCTCATCAACTTTCGACCCAAAGAACATGGAAGGATTCGTTCTCGTAAAATCTCTCAAATGGCTAGCCATAGTACTAGCATGTTGGTTCTCTCGAGGAAAAACATCTCTGTTAGCTTGTGCCGTAATAGCCTGAGCTTGGGTGGTGATGTCTTAGGCCATTTTAAAACAAGGCTGCCCTCACCTCACCATCTGTCATAGCCGGAGGATTCACCGGAACTTTATCATTTGCAGCAGCTTACACTTGAGGAGGAACTTGATTGCCTTGGGGAGTAGCTCCCGCATTCACAATATCTTCTCCTACTCTTCTCGCCGCTATCCTTCTTGTGTTTATCGCCTATAACCACAAGAAAGGGATTAGATGCTAAAAGACACATAGTGTCAAAACTCTAAAGGCACGACATAGGATAATCAAAGAAAAAGAGAAGTTTCCTAATAATCACATAGCCTCTCATCCACAATTGTGGCGCGCTTCACAACCATGAACAAGACACTAGGTAATGTGATTTAGTGAGACATTGATCCTAAGGATATTTAACCCATGTTCTGATACGAAGCTTGTCACACCCGGAGAGCATACCTCAGATGTGACCAGCATCGTCGTCCTCTCAGAGGAATCAGACAAGCCCTTAGCGTTCGTCATAACATGTGATTAGTAAAAATTATGGAAAATTCAAAACTTTTACATTCTATTTGAAGTGTACTTATACTTCATAGTTAATATTCATAATGGCATACGATATTCTAAAAAACTTGTCTCACATTTATTAAAACAATCTAAAGAGTACAAATCTGGACTTAGCCAATAAATAGTAAATATGCCATATAAGCCTTATTACAAAAGAATCCAAAGACATAATGGAAATAGCGTATTCTTAAAACTTCAAAAAATCTGCGTAAGCTAGAATGTTGAAAAGATATCATCCCCGAACATTGAGGACCTAACAAGACTTGGAGAAAGAGTTCCAAGATTCTTCAAATCAACCTCCTTAAGCTTCAATGGCCGGAACCTATAGTCGTAGTAATATAAAGTAATGGGGTTAGTACGCCAGATGTACTAAGTATGGGTATATGCACATAACATTTAAGGACATGCATGAAAAATGATCATTTATCATATCTTTAGAAAACATGCTAAGTCATGTGAATGTCATCAATGCACATACCAAAGAACATGTAAAAGTTAAGGATTCCATCAACTTAAAGCATGATCATAATCAAATACATATTATCATAGAGTCATATTAACATTTATATTCAATAGATGATATATACATAACATACCAAAACACTTACCAATGATCTCATCACCAGTCTACAAGTGCAATGGTCATATGAATCCCCATAACCCCACACAACCATGTAGATAAGATAGGAGACCATAAATAAAGCTTTGCTTCATATAACTTGTAACTTAAGTAGTCATCACTTCATATAGCATTATAACCGAATAACTTATTCATCACAATGAACAACATCATATAATAATAACATCATGTATCATAAGCATATATCTTTCATGTCATTATATTACATAAGAACAATCTCCTAGGACTTCCGTTGGAGTCAACTTATACTAAGTAGACTCCTCAAGTAACCCTAGTCAACGTTCATTTACATGTATTTCATTTTACATGAGGGGAAATTCGCCTTAACCGACATAGACCATGTGAGCTAAACATGGAATCCGGTGTCATAAAACCCCACATCGAAAGAAGGTGGTCTATCAGCCAAAGAAGAACCAAACATGACATAGCTTTCTAGGTGGATCCACTAGCTAGTATCATATGGTGGAATCATATTTCAAGAACTAGGAGATGTATTAGAGACCCATAGTTCTACATTACATGGCAGCCTCAATCTCATGAGAGTCATTGTGACCTACCTTCCAACTAGGGAAGGGACACCTCTCATAACTAGTTCATCGGTGCTTAGCTTAAGTCCCTTTCATGAATAACCTTTAAGTTGTATTTTATCATAAACTTATCATAGGTCATAGGAAATTAACTCCTTGTATAATCATGATCATGATCTCTTAGGATTAGATGAGAATTTTCTTTCATCGAAACCCTTCGTGTGTAGGATTAACATAGCATAATAATCTTGTGTAAAAGCATACAAGAGAATATAATAGAGTAATCTTGTAACATCAATTATGGGCTAGCATGACCAACATAGAGTAATCTTGATTTAGAAGACTTACCTCACGCTTCCCATTTCTTTATTCAATAATTTACGTTCAACTTACAACATCCATAACCATAACATAGTGATATACTCAATAGCATAATAAAGAAAAAATCTTCAAATCATATACAAGATCAATGCATAATGTAGGATAAGGGAAAGGGTCATTTAAGAGTTCATTTTAGTCTTAGTTCCAATCCCTACGTTTACATGTCATCTAGTAGTAGGAACGACCATACGAAACCATCATCTAAATAACAACATGCTTCACACGAGATTCAAACATTACCAACCCAATACTCAATAATTAGTGTGAAATCAACCATAGAAAACAATTACCTTTCATCGAGAATCATGAATCTAGAGTTAGGAAGAAAATCCATTTTGTAGAGTAAAAACCCTAGAATTTATTGTATTGAAAACATATCTTTGAAAGGACCTCTTGGGGAAAATAATCCCAAGAGTGAAAAAAGCATACCTTATAGATGAAGAATCCACAAAAATTGGATGAAAAGCTTGAAGTCTTCGTCTTCTTCCTTAAGCTTTTCTTGTTCTTCAATGGTATTTGGAAAAGAGAGCGTTTCTTGAGAGATGAGAGAATTTTCGTTTGAATCTTATTTAGATGTGTAAAAGTGATCTAAAACTGACCAAATATCCATATATAGTCTTCCAATGAATTATCCACAAGACCCTCCACTTAAATGGGTCTTTTTATGAAGTTAAATTACAAAAAAATACGACTTTAACGATTCTGGGAAGTGGCTGCGCATCGCGGGAAAAAATACCGTCATTTTTATTAAATTTAGGGTTGAGGAAGTGAGGTGCGTGTCTGCCTCGCGTTGCGAGGCTGCCCCTCACATTTTGAGGCAGAACACCTCGTGAGGAACGCCTGTCGCAATTTGTTCCTCCAATTCTGCCTGTTCCCATGTTGCCAAGCAGCTTGCCCACCCATGTTTGGGTCCTCCCCAAGGACCACCCGGTCCTTGGGGTGTTGTTACCGGACGTTTGGACCGTTTGTACTATATATTACCTATCCAAGGTCTCTTTACAAGTTTTGGACTTCATTTGACACTTCGAAACCTTCACCAAATATAAGGACGTCAACTAGTTCAAATTATCTAGTTTCCGGACGTCAAGGTCCAAATGAGTTTATTACATTAATATAGGTCTGGAAACATCATTTTAAATATTTTTTAATAGATTAACCTCTAGTCTAAATCATGGCATTTACGGAGTGTTACAGAACAGGTGCGCCAGTAAGTATTGGGGGAAATAATCCAACAACAGAAGAGTAAAGTATGCCATCTACAAAGATAACTACAAGCTCAAGCAAACAACCTTCCCACAGATCAAATGGCCTTCAAACTGGAACGATTTAATTAAAATGGGAGAGAAGTGCATTCACGCAACCAAGGTGTCTTTAGTTAGTTGGAAAAAATCACTAGAAAAATGGGTGAAACTCAACACTGATGGCAGTGCATTGAGAAACCCAGGCAGAAGAGGAGCTGAGGGCATTATGTGAAACAAGGAATGAGAACTCTTAGTAGCATTTGCAACACTACTGGGGGAAGGAACTAACAATCAAGCTGAATTGGAAGGAGCTATATTTGGCATGACATGGGCATTAGAACTGGGACACAGAAAAATACTACTGGAGCTAGACTCACAGTTAGTATTGGATTGGATCATGACCAAAAGCGATCCTCCACGGAACACACATACACAGGTATAGAAGCTGCAGACACTCATAAGACAGACACAAGACTTCAAATGCAGACACAAATATAGAGAGGCCAACTTCGTAGCTGACACTCTAGCAAAACATAGTCACAAACTCACCTGCCCTCAAATATACTTTAACAGCCAGCACATGCCAAAGGAAGCAAGAGCATACCTTCAAATGGCCTTACAGGAAATTAGAAATTTCATAAGGAAGGAAACTAAGAGGATCAAAGAACCTCCTTGATTAGATGTGCACCTTTTTCAGGATATATATATTAAAAAGTATAGCTCTTTTGAATAGGTTTAGTTTTTATTCCTTAAATTGTAAAGGGAGAGTCTCCCTTGTTTATGTTTCCTAGATACTTTGTATTGAGAAGAGTCCTCTCTTCTAAGTGCTTAGTGTTTTGGTTTCATCTTTTTGTAAGGGGATGAGTTGACTTCCTATTTTAGAAAGTTGACTCTGAACCACATTAGGTTCGGAGGTTAGATTTATGTTCCGCTCCTTGTACTTTTGCTTTTTGTTAATGATAAGACATGGGGGTGTTGCTCATCCCCTACCCCTCCAAGGGTAGTTAAAAAAAATAAAAATCCAAAACCCTAACCCTAACCCTAACCCTAACCCTAATCATAACCCTAACCCTAACCATAAACCATAAACCCGAAACCCTAAGCCCAAAATACCAAAACCCAAACACCATAAAACCTTTAAAAAAACCTACACCCTAACCCTAATACTAAACCTAACCTAACCCTAAAACCAAAACCCTAAACCCTAAGTCCAAAAAAATACCTGAGTCCAAAAAAATAAAACCCAAACATTAAACACTAGACAATAAATTTTAAACCTCAAATACTGAACCACAAACCTTAAAACCTTAAAAAAAGACTAAACCCAAACCCTAACTCTAATCTTAACATTAACCCTAAACCTAAACCTAAACCATTAACTCGAAATCCCAAGCCAAAAATAACACAGTAACTATACTCTCTCTTCTCTCTCATAACTGCTACAGTAACTTCCAGCGCGTCAATGGCGCGTGAACCGCCGGCAGTCGTCAAATGGCCACCGGACCAAAACCAGAAGGAGCGCCATGGAAATGACTTACCATTAAGCCATGACACTCCCCAAGAACAACCTCAGAACGCCTCGAAATCGCAGGAGAAAGACGCGATGCGAACTGCGATTTCGGAAGAGGAGTTCGATGAAGATCGCGAAAATATTTCTCGAGGAATCGCTGTGTGGAATCGTGAAGAAAGGATAATGACAATGAAGACGCCACATCAAGATCTACCACATATCCAAAAATTAGGCGATTCCATCGTCCCAATTGGTCTGAATCAACAAGCAAAATCAGACGGAATCGCGAGTGCACAGCCGGACTCGCGAACTCCAATTCGATTGACTTCGAGTCCAGTTCGTTTGGAATTGAACACTGGGGTTTGTTCTCCCAATGATAAGATCCACTTTACCCAAATGTCGAAGGAGATGGATGGAGTATTCACCGGCGGGAATAACTCCGGTGAAGAAAACAATCAGACTGCCGGAATTCATGGAACCTCACTAAAAGAGACTGGTTCTCAGGCCCAAAAAGTTCAATCCACAAATATTATCAACTAGATTAGCAGGGAATTCAATAACAACAACTATCTAACATCATCCAATGTTTCTCAATCCAATGCCCAACAGGGAAGACACCAAAATGCCGGGGAAACATTAAATATTGCTCGGAGTGATAAACGCGACATTAATGTTGTTGTTTCCCAAGCAATGGAAACAACAACAATGATCAATGGAAACAAAGCTCAGCACAGGCAAAATTCGACTGATCACCAGGGGAATATCATGATGTGCAGGGGGACACTCTCGGCAACCTCAACAAATGAAACTTCCAGGTTCTCTTTTGCCATGAATGATAATTCATCACATCTAACTCCTAATTTAATGCAGGTAATCCACAGAGGGTATATAATAAAGAGGATAATGGAGAAAGGGAAGAGAATGCAGATGATCAAAGGCAGGAACAAGTAGAAGAAAAATCTGATCAACCACACAAGCAGGAGCATCAAATTGAGAAGGAACAAAGGAAGGTTGATGGAGACAATCAAAACTCAAAACAGAGCCAAGGGAATAATGGGAAGCAATCTGATCAAGCCAGGCACACCTACAAGCAGGGAGGAGGTAATTCTAAAAATCAAATCAATAGAGCAAGTGAGGAATATCACAACAACTTTCCTAGAATCTCCAATAATTATTCAAGATATGAACCTACTTCCCAAGCTGATAGAACTAATAAGCAAGGTGTTTTGGATACTCATGTAAATACTAGACAACATAGTAATCAACAGCAAGGTCAACAACCTAGCAACACCCCCAAAAATGATCAAAATTCAGAACCTGCTCCCTACACTGTGGTCCAATCCTTTGCTGCTAGGTTGAGATATAATCAGGCAAAAAATGAATCTCCTATTGTTTTGAATGAGCCTGTCCATACTACTAAACAAGGATTCCCTGCTGTACTCATTGATGAGAATGATTATTATGTTAAATTGGCTGAGATTTGCAAATACACTCTTGTGGGAAAATTTACTAATACAATGCCTAGAATGGAGCAAGTAAGGAAGAGTTTCATTCTACAAACTCAACTGATGGGGGGTGTTAAGATCACACATTTCAACTCTAGGCATGTTTACATTGATCTAGATAATGAACTTGATTACCAGACTGTTTGGACTAAGCTGAAAATGAACATAGAAGGACAAGCTATGAGAATTCAAGCTTGGACCCCTGATTTTACACCGGATGAGGAAACACCTATAGTTCCTATATGGGTGTCTATACCAGGCCTCCGCTGGCACTGTTATAACAAAGTGTTTTTGTCAACTGTCTTGGAGAGCATTGGGAAGGTGATGTTTTTGGACTCACAAACCTCACAGAGAACTAGAGGAAGTACCATTAGAGTTAAGATCCAGGTGGATCTTACTAAGGAAGGACCCTCTCATGTTTGGCTAGGATTCAAACATTCAAATCCCAACAAAGGAAGATGGTTAAAAGTTGAATATGAGGGAATCCCCAGTTACTGCTTCTACTGTAAACACCAAGGCCACAAGGATGAAGAGTGCACAATAAAGAAAAGGGATGAGGAGATCAAGAAAAGAAAGGAACTGGAACTGGACAAAAACAGTAAGGAAAAAGGGGGTTCTGAAGTGATACAAGAACAGGGAAAGGGAGCAATGGAGGATACAACAAAGGCTTCAACTCATCCAAACAAAAACCAAAAAGGAAAAACTGGAAAAGAGGATGCTCAGAATCAATCAAAGACACAAATGACAGGACAACAACAAAGGAGAAATACTCACAATCAAGAAGAACAGAAACAGCAATCAGAGATACAAGAAGAACAGTGGCAAACACAAAAAAACAGACACCAAAAAAATCAGGATCAAGCTAACTCCAAAGCTGTTTGGAGACCTGCACCTTCTCCTATGCAAAAAACCAGTGGAAATCAGCAACAACAACAGGTAACAACTGCAGGTATATCCAAACTTCCAACTCAAAATACCTTTTCTACTTTTGAAATGCAGGGACAGCAAGAAAGGCAACAAACAGGGCAGTGCGCAATCAGGAAGCAGCAGGCTACTGAAAATAGCAAGTACAAGAGCACATGTATTGACTCAATGCTCCCAAAACCCCAACCCCCCAAAATAATTGATATTGATGCTGGTTCATCTGTTGAAGATATTGGAGGTATGGAAGGGGGATGTCAGGAGAAAACAACTAATTTGCAGGAAGGGGTTACCAAAGGGGGGAATCTGCCTCATGCTTTGCATGAGGGGTTGGATATTGAACATAGTCCTGACCTTAGAACCTATATTGATAACAAAGACAGACAGCAACAAGAGGTTCCACAACAGAGGCAGCAGCAGGATCTGGACAGTAACAATAGGGAACAGGCTGTTCTGGAAAATCAAGAGAAACAACAAAAGGAAAAAAGGAAAGAAAAAGATAAAAGGGAACCAAGTGATAATACTCAAGGCAACACCCCTAAGAGTAAAAACAAACTAAGCAAACAGAGAAGAGATGCTGCAAAAAGAAGACAAACCAGACTGCAAGACAAAGAAAATGAGCAGGAACAAGGGAGGAGGGATGATTCATGTAAAAAATCTGTTATGGTGGATGACAATCAAGGGATGGATATTCTACCTCTACAGGATCAGTACATGACATCTTCATCAGCTGAACCTCCGGATATAAGACAGCAAGTTTGCAAGCTGAATACTGCTCCTCCTTTTAATGAGTATGCAGTTGATAACTCTAAGGATGATCTGGATAAAGATAATCAATCCCTAGAAGAACCTGAAGGGGATGATGAGACTACGGAGGCTCCTTTCAAGGCACTTAGCTCTCATAAGGCCCTGGCCCTAGAAGAGGAGCTTCAACAGGCAACACAAAGTCAGGGTTATCTCCAAGAGGGTTCAAGCATGACAAACCCCAGTTCAAAAAGCAGGATGTCAATACTGTCACTGCTGGCAGACCTAACACTAGGCTCTTCTCCTCTAAATCCTCTAAATGATTTGTACACTTATATGGAATGTGAGAGGGATCAACACTCAGGGAGTGTTGGAGAGATTAAAGATGCTCAGAAAGCTTCACCATTTATCTGTTATTACCATTTTGGAACCTTTCTCTGATAGTGTTCATGTACAAAACTTCAAAGTTCAATTAAACATGGACAATGCCACAAGTAATTGTAATGGTAAAATTTGGGTTTTTTGGAGCAGCGATATTGACTGTAATATCCTGGATGAAGATGAACAACAAATCACTTGTGACATGAAACACAATGAGTTACAATACCAATTTACTAATACGTTTGTATATGCAAAATGCAAGGATCACCTCAGGAGACCTCTTTGGTACAAGATGCTTCAGCAGGCCACAGTGAACACCAAACCTTGGTGCGCAGTATGAGATTATAATGTTATAACTCATGTAGATGAAAAACTGGGAGGAGTGCCTTACAACATGAGGAAGAGCATGGATTTTATTGCTATTATTGAAGCATGTGGACTCTTGGACATTGGGTTTAGTGGGCACAAATTCACTTGGTCAAATAAGAGGGGTATCAATCACAGAATCTGGAAGAGGCTTGATAGGGCTTTGGTTAATGATTCATGGTTAGAAATGATGCCTCAAACCACCATTACCCACTTGTCTTCCACTGGGTCAGATCATTGTCCTCTGCTCATGGAAATGGTTTCCACAAATTCTGATCACATCAAGTATTTCAAATTCCTTAACTGTTGGGTTGATAACCCTCAGTTTATGGAAATTGTGAAAACTTGTTGGGATAAGGATGTAGAAGGTAATAGCATGTGGAAATTCCACCAGAAAATGAAAAGATTGTCAAACACTCTTAGTACTTGGTCAAGGAAGGAATTTGGTGATATTTTTCAAAAAGTAAGGATGTATGAGGAACAAGCACACAGAGCTGAAGAGGAATACATCCTTGACCAAAGTGAATCACATAGGAGTGCCCTTCATGAAATCAATGCTCAATATATTAAATTCCTCAAGTTCGAGGATACTATTTTGAAACAGAAAACCCAGCTCCAATGGTTCAAGGAAGGTGACACCAACTCCAAATATTTCCATTCTATTATAAGGGGAAGGAGAAGGAAACTTTTTGTGCACAAAATTGTCACTGAAAATGGGGATTGGATCCAAGGTGAAGATAACATTGCTCAAGCTGCTTGTGACCATTTCAAAGCTATATTCACAGGTGAGGAAAAGCTTATTAATGAGCACAACTTGGAGTGTATTCCAAGGATGGTTAGTCATGATCAGAATACTCATCTTACCAATGTTCCAGATATGAATGAACTTAAGGAGGTGGTTTTTGCTATGAACTCTAATTCTGCAGCAGGTCCTGATGGCATGAATGGGTATTTCTTTCAGAAGTGCTGGCACATTATCAAGCATGATCTAATGGGGGTGATTCAGGCGTTTTTCAGTGGACAAATTATTCCTAAATATTTCTCCCATTCTTGTATTGTGCTGCTCCCCAAAGTGAATAATCCAAACAAACTTACTGAGTTTAGGCCTATAAGTCTAAGTAACTTCACTAGTAAAATAATTTCCAAACTAGTGAGTAACAGACTTAGCCCTATCCTACCCTCTTTGATTTCTCCCAATCAGTCCGGTTTTGTGAAAGGAAGAAGCATCTCTGAAAACATCATGTTAGCCCAGGAAATCATTCACCAAATCAAGAAACCCAACACTGGAAGTAATGTCATTATTAAACTAGACATGGCAAAAGCTTATGACAGAGTCTCATGGTCATATATTTGCTTAGTTCTAAGGAAAATGGGGTTTGATGAGGTGTTCATTGATATGGTGTGGAGAATCATGGCTAACAATTGGTACTCAATCATTGTGAATGGTAAGAGGTATGGTTTTTTCAACTCCACTAGGGGTCTCAAGCAAGGTGATCCTCTTTCTCCGGCCCTATTTATTTTAGGTGCTGAGATGCTTTCAAGATCTCTCAACAGGTTACATAATCACCCGGATTATAATGGTTTCTTCATGGAAATGAGGGGACCCCAAGTGAACCATTTGAGTTTTGCAGATGACATAATTCTGTTTTCTTCTGGAAGGTACAAAACCTTAAGGCTCTTAATGGCAACTTTAAAGGATTATGAAATCACTTCGGGACAACTCATTAATGGAGATAAAAGCCACTTTATGCTACACTCTAATGCTTTTAATAGCACTAGAGATAGAATTAAGAGGCTGACAGGGTTCAAACAGAAGCAGGGTCCTATTACTTACCTAGGATGCCCTTTATTTGTTGGCAGGCCTAGAAATGTTTATTTTTCTGATCTTGTTAACAAGGTTGTTGGTAGAATTACAGGCTGGCAAACCAAACAACTTAGCTATGGAGGCAAGGCTACTCTCACTAAACATGTGCTTCAAGCTCTTCCTATTCACCTTCTATCTGCAGTAACACCTCCAGTGACAATACTTAAGCAAATCCAAATGCTTGTAGCTGATTTTTTCTGGGGATGGAAGAGTGATAGGAAAAGGTACCACTGGGCTTCATGGAAAAATCTAAGTTACCCCTATGATGAAGGGGGGGGGAATGAGGAACTTACATGATACTTGCAGGGCCTTTCAATTCAAACAGTGGTGGATCTTTAGAACCAAACACACTCTGTGGGGTGATTTCTTAAAAGCTAAATATTGCCAAAGATCCAACCCTGTTAGCAAAAAAGGGGATACAGGTGATTCTTTGACCTGGAAACGTATGCTGATGAATAGACAGCAGGTGGAACAACATATTCAATGGAAACTACAAGCTGGGAATTGTTCCTTCTGGTGGGACAATTGGCTCGGTAGCGGACCTCTTGCAAACTTCTCCACCACCAGTAATAGATTCAACAACTCCACCGTTGCTGAATTTTGGGAGGAAGGGAGTTGGAATTGGAGCAAGCTGTTGGAGGAGGCACCTGCCAGTCAACTCTCCAACATACTAGCTACTGAAATTTCAACTCAACAACATCTTCTAGATCAGCCAGTTTGGAAACTCAACACTCATGGAGCATTCAGCTGTTCATCAGCCTGGGAGGAAATCAGGGAAAAAAGAACTAAACATCACTTTAACTCTCTTTTATGGCATAAATACATTCCTTTCAAGATTTCCTTTTTACTATGGAGAACCCTTAGGTGTAAACTCCCTACTAACGACAAGCTAACTAGTTTTGGCATTGAGCCATCAAGGTGTGTGTGTTGTGTTGACAGGGCAGGTATGGATTGCATTGAGCATATCTTCAACAAAGGGAACTTCGCAACCAACATCTGGACCAGCTTTGCAGCCACTGCAGGGATGCGGCCAGACCAGACGGAACTGCACTCACTGCTCAAGCAGTGGTGGACTGCCACACCTAAGAATGCAGCCCACAGATTACTTCTGCAAGCGACCCCAATTTTCATTTGTTGGAACTTATGGAAGAACAGGTGTGCAGCTAAATATGGAGGCAAGACAACCAATATCAGCAGGGTCAAATATGCCATCTACAAGGATAACTACAAAATGCTTTCCACAGCCTTCCCTCAACTTCAGTGGCCTGCAAAATGGACAGATTTAATTCAAAAATGTGAAAAGTGTGTGCACGACATCAAAGTGAGTTTGGTAACATGGCTTAAACCTCCCGACCAATGGCTCAAAGTAAACACCGATGGCAGCGCAACCACTAATCCTGGCAGGTTGGGAGCTGGCGGCATTTTGAGGGATAAAAATGGTAAATTGGTGATGGCTTTCACAACACCCCTTGGAGAAGGAACAAACAACAAAGCGGAAATAGAGGCAGCAATATTTGGTATGACTTGGGCACTTGAACTGGGATATAGAAACATAATTTTGGAGCTTGATTCTCAACTAGTAGTACATTGGATTTTAAAGAAGACAGCTCCTCAATGGAGTATCATCACACAGTTGGTAAGATTGCAAGATCTCATCTCTCAGACTCAGCAATTCAAGTGCTTACATATATTTCGAGAAGCAAATTGGGTGGCTGATGCTCTTTCAAAACACAGTCACATGATAACCAGTCCACATATATATTTCAGCAGCCAGCACATGCCTAAGGAAGCAAAATCATACTATCAGCTGGATTTACTGGAGATGCCTAGCTTTAGAAGAAGGAAGACCAAAAGAATTAAGGAACCACCTTGATCGACCTTGCAGATTTCAACTATAGCTATCTGAATAGGTTAGTTTACTTTTATTCTACCTTGTAAAGGGAGAGTCTCCCTTGTTTATGTTCATAGATACTTTGTATTGAGAGGAGTCCTCTCCTTAGGTGCTTAGTATTTCGGTTTCATCATTGATGTACGGGGAGGAGTTGACTTCTTCTTTTAGAAAGTTGACTCTGAACCACCTTAGGTTGGAGGTTAGGTTTATGTCCCCCTCCTTTGTATTTTGTTTTGTTTATTAATGTTAAGGCCTGGGGGTGCTGCTCAGCCCCTTACCCACCCAAGGGTAGTTCAAATAAAAAAAAAAAAAAAAAAATACAAAACCCAAACATTAAACATAAACCCATAGATTTTAAACCAATAAATCCTAAATCCGCCAAAAGCTAAAACCTAAAAAAAACTAAACCCTAACGCTAAAGAGTATAAAACCTTTTTAAAAACCCTAAACCTATCCCTAACCGTGAACAGCTAACTTCCTTAAACCGTAACCGTAAACCTTAAACCCAAACCCAAACAACAAATATCGTATCAAGAAAAAAGATACCCTAACATTAAATACTAAAGTATAGATATACAACTCTATCTGGTGTATATCAGTGGGCAGGAGTGATGAGATGTGGAAAAGATGGGAGGAGCGGAAGAATTGCGCCCCCTGTGTTTAAGAAGGGGTGGTTTTCGCAGATCTGCATGCCGTCGGCGGTTCGGCTGGCGACAGTATTACAGTACAGCGGTTGCCCGAGGATTGGGATCGTATCTGCTGTAGTTGGGGTGTGGTGAGCATATCGGAGGATGTGAGTTGATCCGGCGCGCACTAGTCGTGGACATGTGCGTGATGCAGGGAACATTCGATATCCCGTCGTCCCTATGTGGATTGCAGTCGCTGTCGCCTTCTGTTTAGGTTCCCAGGTCGCATGCATGGAGGGGATGTGGGAGCCTGATCTGTCAGAACCATAAGGAGATATGGGCTCAGAAGACGATAGAGCCAGGCTCTTTAACGGCGAGGAGATGATCGTGTTCGGCTCTCTATAATTGTGACAAGGATAAGGGCGGGATAAGGGAGTGATACCCCAAACCCTAAAACCTAAAAAACACCTAAACCCTAACTCTAAACCTAACATTAACCCTAACCCGCCCTACCATAATCCCTAAACCCAAACCCAAAATACAAAAAACCCAAACATTAAACACTTCCATTGATATTAAACCTCAAATCCTAAACACTAAACCTAAACCTAAAAAGCAACCAAAACCCTAACCTTAAACCTAAGCCTAACCCCAACCATAGGAGAATCATCGGCCGAGAGACTAAATATTTAATGATGCGATTAATAAAGAAAATAATTATAAAGTTGAAGGGTTTTGCTTTGCGCAGGCTATATGTTCGATTGACCGTTCTGAGGGGAGTATGAATGAGAGAGTTAGTCAAGGAAAGTTTTTCTCTTGAATCGCTAACCACCCAAACCATTAAACCCCGAACGCCTAAGCCACAGTACAAAAACCCAATATTA
>JAJJBR010000731.1:25630-49894 GCA_022817965.1 Solanum lycopersicoides
ATATTAGGGTTTTGGTATTTTTGGCCTTTGGGTTAGGGTTTAGGGTTTAGGGTTAGGGTTAAGAATTTGGGTTAGGATTAGGGTTCGTATTAAGGTTAGGGTTGGGTTAGGGTAGGGTTTAGATTTTTTTTAGGTTTTAGCTTTTGGGTTTTCAAATTTTTGGATTAAAATCTATGGTTAG
The DNA here is from genome assembly GCA_022817965.1 of Solanum lycopersicoides. NCBI lineage: Eukaryota > Viridiplantae > Streptophyta > Magnoliopsida > Solanales > Solanaceae > Solanum > Solanum lycopersicoides. The sequence goes on from JAJJBR010000731.1 coordinate 25,812, forward strand.
TGTTTAATGTTTGGGTTTTGTATTTTTGTCTTGGGGTTTCGGGTAAATGGTTTAGGGTTAGGGTTAGGGTTAAGGTTAGGGTTAGGGTTAGGGTTAGATTATTTTTTTTAGGTTTTAGGGTTTGTGTTTAGGATTTGAGGTTTACAATATATGGTTTAGTGTTTAATGTTTGGTTTTCATATTTTGGGCTTAGGATTTCGGGTTAGATTAGGGTTAAGGTGTAGGGTTTTTTAGGTTTTATGGTTAGGGGTTTAACATTTGAGGTTTAAAAACTATGGTTTAGTATTTAATGTTTGGGTTTTGGTACTTGGGCTTAGGTTTCAAATTTATGCTTTAGAGTGTGGTTAGGGTTAAGGGTAGGGTTAGGTAGGGTTAGGGATTTGATGTTTTTAGGTTTTTGGTTTAGGGTTTAGGATTTGAGGTTCAATGTCAATGTTTTAGTGTTTAATGTTTGGGTTTAGGTATTTTGGGCTAGGGGTTTAGGGTTTATGGTAGGGTTAGGGTTAATGTTAGGGTTAGGGTGGTTAGGGTTTAGGTAGTTTTTTTAGGTTTTAGAGTTTGGCGTTAAGGATATGAGTTGTAATGTCTATGTTTTTAGTGTTTAATGTCAGGGTTTATGTATTTTGGCCTTTAGGGTTTAGGGTTTAGGTTTAGGGTTAGGGTTTAGATTTTTTTAAGGTTTTAGGTTTTGGGTGTTTAGAATTTTTGGTTTAAAATCTATGGATTAGTGTTTAATGTTTGGATTTTGGTATTTTGGTCTTGGGGTTTGGGTTAATGGTTTTAGGGTTGCGTTAGGGTTAAGGTTAGGATTAGGGTTTGGTTAAAGGTTAGGGATAGGGTTTAGGTTTTTCTTAGGTTTTAGGTTTGTGGTTTAGATTTAAGGTTTAAAATGTATGATTTAGTGTTTAATGTTTGGTTTCGTATTTTGGACTTAGAGTTTTTTGGGACTTTTTTTTGGACTTTGAGTTTGGGTTTAGGGTTAGGGTTAGGATGGGTTAGGGTGTAGTTTTTTAGGTTTTATGGTTCAGGGCTTAGCTTTTGAGATTTAAAATCTATGGTTTAGTATTTAATGTTTTGGCTTTGGTATTTTGGGCTTAGGATTTCAGATTTATGGTTTAGAGTTAGGGTTAGGGTTCAGGATAGCGTTAGGGTTTGGGTTTGGGTTAGGTTTTTTTTAGGTTTTTGGATTTAGGGTTTAGTATTTGAGGTTTAATATCAATGGTTTAGTGTCTAATGTTTGGGTTTTGGTCACACCCGGAATCTAGACCCCAGATGAGACCGGAGTCGTTAACCTATCAGAGGTCGCAGACAAGCCTCTTCTTAGCTTTCATCACAATCATACTGTTAAATTTGTGAAAAATTTTAAACTTTTTAATACTTATTGAAGTGTACTTATACTTCATATGATACTGCATAAGAGTGATATTCTAGTAAGCTCAAACTTAAGCAACCATCTATCAATAGATTAAACAATTGAAATAAAGAATCATAATAATAATAATAATAGTTTGCCAAATCGGCCTTATTACAAATGCTTGAAAAAATGTTTGAAATGAAATGCTAGTTACAACATCAACTAGCTATGTCTAATGTACTAAGCTAGAATAAAATCGTAGGCATCCTCGAACTCCAGAGGACCTACCAAAGTCTGGAGATCGCTAATCGAAACCACTTCAACGAATCTTCAATCATCTCAAGAACCTGCACCGATAAAAATAGGAATAGTATAGGGGTTAGTACACACATGTACTAAGTATGGGTGTATGCACATAAACACATAAGGACTATGCATGATCAAGGAAAGCTCTTCCTATAGCAACATACCATTTATGGAAAGTTAAGTCACTTCACTTTCTTAATTCATTATTTATGAATCGTGATATGAATATGACATATTTCCATGCATTTAAAGCACACAACTTATTTTATATATGAACATAAGACCTTGGAATCATGAACATAATTTTAGAACAACTCAAAAAAACTTAATAAATTTGCTCATCTTAGGCCGAGAGCTCACCTCTCCAGCCTTAGTTTATTTTTCAGTCTTTTCTTCTTTCTGTTGTGTAGTTCAATGATCTCCTTTGATCCTATATTTTACTTACGAGTACAATGATTCATTGTAGTCCCATACCTACAATGAATCGAGTAACTAATCCAAAAGACTAAGGAAATGATTTGGCTACCCTACTCATGAGTTATTCTTTTCATTCTTGTTAAATTGGGCATAAATGTATTTATAAGCCAATCTTTATTGGCTATGCCCATTCTTTGATTATTTGCATAATTTATAGATCTTGGGGCATATATTCATAGTCCAAAATTAGCATAAACCAATAACTATTAAAACTTCATTCTTATCAAACGCTGATGATTGATATTCTTAAGCTCTTGCTTACTTGGTTCACTTTGAACTTACATTTCTTCTTCTTTGATCTGCTGTTCACTTTGAACATGTTACTTTCTTTCTTTCTTACTTTCTTACTTAAATCTTTCTTACTGAAATAGATCATGTGATCTAACATGAAATCCAGTGTCTTCCCCACACGGAAAAGAGGTGGTTCACCGGCTAAAGTGAAACCGAGTCCAGTGTCTTCCCCACACCGAAAAGAGGTGGTTCACCGGCTAAAGTGAAACCAAGTCCAGTGTCTTATCCACACCGAAAAGAGGTGGTTCACGGCTAAAGTGAAACCGAATACTTTCTTGAGCATTTAACCGACATAGATCATGTGATCTAAACATGAAATCCAGTGTCTTCCCCACACCGAAAAGAGGTGGTATCACCTGCCAAAGTAAAACCGAACATTACCTAGCATTCTTAGGTGGAATATCCACTAGCTAGTTCCTACGCTGGCAACATAGTTCAAAGACTAGGAGACTTCGGAGACCCTGATCCACCTTAGTGGTGATCTCGTCTCATGAGGCTTACATGTGCTGGAACAAGCTCATTGCTAGTCTATCGGTGCTAGCTCAGTTTTATTATACTTTAAAACTTTTAGCGTTGACTCAAATATTATGGAAGCTGGATTCTAGTATGAGGTATACTTAGCTCAATGGATGACTGGTCACCCCTTTCTTTTATACTTGATGAATGTGAATTTAATCTTACATTATCATCATGGTGCGAGTGAGACTTGTCCCACGGTTTCTAGCACCCTGTTATGTGAGTAACTTTGAGATAATCGTTTATGTGTAAGTAAGACTTCTCTCACTTCCTTTAACACTCTATATTAGGTCAATTTCATAAATCATAAGCTTTTAGTTATTTCATTACTCACCTTATCTTGTTCAACATTAATTGATAGTCTTGTACGATTCTTTATGAAGTTATAATGACTTACTCAAAGTGCTATTATGTTCACAATGTTCATTTAGATAGGGTGTGTTGGGACTTGTCCCAATCGTTGGCATACCCTTGGTTATGAGTTCATTGAGTTACATCTTGTCAATTTAACTTATCAAACATGTATTTGGCTTTACAACTTGTTGGCCATATAAGATTGGTATGATTTAGTATTGGCAAATTCTAATAATATTTTGGACATAATATTGCTAGACAATTTATTGGCATAAATCAAACTTTCACTAAACATTTTTCATGAGATTATCACTAGCCAACTCAATTAACTTCATAAATATAATAATCTCATCATGTTAAACAAGCCAACTTTTAAGTTTGATTAGCCTATAAATTCCATCTTCGCGAACACAATTAGGCATTACAACATTTATTATATCATGTAATACCCTAATCATACGGATCTAACATGTAGGTCTCATTCGACATTATAAATGATGGAAACATACACAAAATGATCAGTTAGCACCACATACCAACAACATGCTCGAGATTTACATTATACATACTACAAGAATCGGAAATAGGGAGAACTAGGGAGATGAACATGTGATTCATTGGGAACAACCCTAGTTTCGGTATTCTTGAATTCAAAATGTTGAAAAGCCTCTTGGAGAAATGAATCCAAGAGAAAAAACCCATACCTTACTGTAAAATTGAATCTACGAAGATCACCTTGTACTTTGCACGAAAACCTTGAAGAACTGCCTTGAAATCGCCTAAGTTTTTTCTTACGTTATTCACTGTTTTTTAGTGGTAGAGTTTACTGATGAATAGCGTGAGCCTAAGTCTTTAGGAACTGAATATTAAATAATTCAACTTAGGCTAATAACTTAATTAAATAAATCAATTAGTTAATTACGAAAATGCCCCTCCTAAATTGACTAAAAAATAGGAGAACACTTGACTTAACCGAAATCTGTAAATTGCTTAGGGTTTCGGTTTGACAATTTAAATTAATTAATTAAGTTGATAATTTAATTAATTAAGTAACCTAGGATGATTACTAAACTACCCCTAGGTTTTTAGGACCATAAAAACCCTTTGCACCATCCTAGGTTAGGTACTAGGATGTTTCTTTAGTTAGTTACTCAGTTAGTGTCACCCGATTTGGTCTTAGGATGTCGGGCACACTTGTTAGTTATTTTTGGTTAGTCCTAGGTTATTTAGCTAGTTAGGTCAGTTAGTTAGAGCCTAGGATCGGTTAGGAATCTTGGCCCCACGTGGCTTAACCCGGAGATGCGCCTGTCCCCTAACCGCTCTAACCGAATCGGTTAGCTTGGTCTCTCGGCCGAGAGCACATATGCTTGCACATGTGTTACCGTGCACTTTCCTAACTGATTACTCTGGAAAGTTCATTTGGAAAGTTCACTTATTGTCCCAAGGATCCTCACTATGTCCTTGGGCACTGCTTAATCTACATGATCATTTTAAATGATCATGTGGTATGCTACCTAGGCTTGACATTTGGATGCCTAAAACGTAATGTGGGTGTATGTGAAGAATATAGTTATTTTAGCTTAGGGTCTTTATTGTAGGTACAATTCTTAAACATGCTTGGATTTTATTTTAAATACTTGTGTATAAATAAAATTGGCTAACACCCTTAAGCCAATATTCTCTAATATGCCCCATATTACTCAATACTGGACAATGGGGATGCCTATGTATCCCACTACATATTCTTAAAACCTAATAGGCTCTTCACTAGACAGGTACATTTTCTGGAATGTTACATTATCCCCCCCCTTAGGAACATTCATCCCCGAATGACACTACACATTATTTGAATCAAAGAGGGTATTTTCGAATAACACATTAACATACTTGAAACTTTACTCTTTATGAATATCTGATTCACAACTTACTCTGGATGATGCACATCACTCAAAGCTTATCTGAAGCTTCATATCTGCGATTGAGGAACTTCCTTCTCAATCTTACTTTAACTCAATGCACATCACAACTCATGCAACACAAAATCACGTCAACGCTATACAAAAATAGCAACATGAATTCAAGCATGAACTCATATTAACTCATATAGTGCAAGTATAAAACACACAATTATGGACTTAAAACACCAAAACCGCCTAATGCACTAAAATTTAGAGTCTCATTAACAAAATAAAACTTAGTAAGAGTATATCAAACCTCAAGAACTGAACAAGTGAGGGTAACGAGATCTCATATCGGCCTCGGACTCCCATGTTTCTCCCTCAACAAGGTGGTCCTCCATAACACCTTTACGGTGGCAACCTCCTTGTTCCTCAGCCGCTTCACTTGACGATCTAAAATTTCAATGGGAACCTCTTCATAAGAAAGGTTCTCATCGACTCCTAACCCCTCAACATGCAGGATGGATGCTAGATCGCCTAGACACTTTTTAAGCATCGAAACGTGAAACACTGGATGAATAGAAGCCAAGTCATATGGTAACTTCAGTTCATAGGCAACATTTCCTACTCGCTGTAAGATCTCATAAGGACCTATATACCTTGGAATCAACTTCCCTTTCGTACCAAACCTCATCACCCCATTCATGGGTGATATCTTCACGTAAACTTGATCACCTACTTTGAATTCAAGAGCCCTCTTTCTGTTATCAACATAGGATTTTTGACGACTGTAAGCAGTAGCTAATCTATCCCTGATCATTCTCACCTTTTCCACACACTCATGTATGATCTTAGGGCCAAGGATGGCAGACTCTCCTACTTCAAACCACCCAACTAGGGACCTACATCTCCTACCATACAGTGCTTCAAAAGGTGCATCCCAATACTGGAATGGTAGCTCTTATTATAAGAGAACCCAATCAGTGGCAAGTGATCATCCCAACTCCCCTTGAAGTCAATAACACATGCTCTCAGCATGTCTTCAAGGGTCTGAATGGTACGTTATACTTGTCCATCCGTCTGAGGGTGAAAAGTAGTGTTGAGCTTCACTTGCGTACCCAAGATCTTTTAGAAAGATCTCCAAAAGTAAGAAGTGAACTGTGCTCCCCTGTCCGAAATGATAGATAAAGGGATCCCATGACACCTCACTATCTCATAAATATATAGCTTGGCATAGTCTTCGGCTCGGTAAGTAGACTTCACAGGAATGAAGTGAGCAGACTTAGTCATCTTGTCAACAATGACCCAAATGGAATCATGCAGTTTTCTGGTCTTGGGCAGACCAACCACAAAGTCCATATTAATAGCCTCCCACTCCCATGTTGGAATCTCAATTGACTAAGTAAGACCTCCAGGCTTAAGGTGTTCGGTCTTAACCTATTGGCAATCGGGACACTCCTCCAAAATTTAGAGATATCTCGCTTCATATCTTCCCATCAATAAATTTCCTTCAGATGATGATACATCTTGATGGAACCTGGATGAATGGAATACCTAGAGCCATGAGCCTCTGCAATAATATTAGGTCTCAGATCATCAATATTTGGTACTCACAATCTTCGTTGGTCCTAAGCACTCCATACCCCCCTAGGGAGAATGATTCATTAAGCTTTCTCAACACCGAATCTTTCAACTCCATGAGTACTAGGTCGAGATGCTGCTTAGCTTTAACATCTACAACAAATGAGGATTCAGAACTATAATGAACTAAAACACCCCCATTTGGTGTATCTACCAGCCGTACACCTAACCTAGCCAATCGGTGTACCACTTTAACCAACTCCTTTTTCTCATCATCGATATGAGACACACTGCCCGTGCTCAATCGGCTCAAAGCATCGGCCACTACATTGGCCATACCTGGGTGATAGTGGACACTCATGTCATAATCCTTTAGTATGTGATGAAGATTCAATTCTCTCTGTGTAAAAACATACTGAAGACTTTTATGGTCAGTAAGTATATCAACATGTACACCATATAAGTAATGTCTCCAAAGTTTCAACGCAAATACCACAACAGCTAACTCAAGATCATGGGTAGGGTAATTCTTCTCGTGGATTTTCAATTGTCTTGAAGCATATGCAATCACCTTTCCATCCTGCCTAAGAACACATCCCAAACCTACTCGAAAAGCATCACAGTACACCACATACCCTTCACCACTCCTCGGCAACGTGAGAACTGGGGCCGAAGTGAGTCGGTCTTTAAGCTCTTGGAAGATCTTTTCACAAGTTTCAGACCACTCAAACTTTGCCTTCTTCTTTGTTAACGCTGTCAATGGAGCGACAATAGCGGAAAAAACCTCAAAAAATCTGCGATAGTAATTAGCCAAACCTAAGAAACTTAGAATATCTATAGGAGTGAGGGGTCTCGGCCAATTCTTTACTGCCTCAATCTTTTTCGGATTGACCTCTACTTCTGATCGGTCACAAAATGACCAAGGAAGGTCACTCATCTAAAAAAAAACTCACATATGCTAAATTTTGCATACAACTGATGTTCCCTGAGTACTTGCAATGTCATTCTCAATTGTTGTTCATGCTCTTCTCTGGTCTTAGAGTATATGAGGATGTCATCTATGAATACTATGACAAAAGAATCAAGTATTCAGGAAGAATCTATTCATAAGGTCCATAAACGCGACTGGTGCGTTAGTGAGACCGAATGACATGACAAGAAACTCATAATGACCATACCTAGTACGTAAGGCAGTATTAGTAACGTCCTCTTGTCTCACTCTAAGTTGGTGATAACCTGATCGAAGATCTATTTTAGAAAAGAAACTTCAACCTTGAAGCTGATCAAATAGATCATCCCTTAAAGTACCCAATATACCCTTAGGGAACCGCCAAACCTTCCATTTAGAAGTGGGGTGAATTTACAATTTTACCCCTAATTTAACAGTGAAACTGCATGCACGAAACTTCACCATTGACGGTGTGCAGTCGACGGACCTTTTGTCCACAAACGGACTGTCATGTCCTCCCGTCGATTGGTTCAGAGGCTGGACGTGGTTCACAACCTTTCCCAGCCCAAGTCCCAACCTATGGGACCATCGACGGACAGTCCTTGGACCTACAGACCATCCTTTGGTCCGTGGTCTTGGGACATGGTCTTGCCATCGACGGTCTGCCCATCGACGGGACGTAGGTCCACTTACGGGCCCGTCCTGTTCTCCATCGATGGGTTCAGAGACTTGGGTTAGGTAGCTTAGCCACCCAGGCTAAGTACCTACCCACTCCCATCACCCACGGACCGTCGACCATCCCACTGGCGGTCGATTGGCTTCCGTAGGTAAAGCTGTCTTGGGCAGTCTTGGCCTCCGACATGGGTCCTTCCTCAAGGACCCTTGGTTGGTACTTGGGGATGTTTTCCCGGACGTTTCCAACTCAAACATGACTGTATACGAGTTTAGGACCTCTCACATGAATTTAACTTAAAACGAACACGTAAAACTCAACAAAACATGCCTAGACACACAAGGTCATTTCAAGGCACATCTTTCGAATGCCATGGACGTTCTTGAGTGTTTGACCTCCAAACTTCTAGAAACTTGACACACTACCTATACACATCATATTAAACTCATTTAAGACCTTGTAATCACAATATTCACACATCAACACATAGAACCTCACATGAGACACTTAGGTGACTTAGTCGTCGAACGTCTTGGTTGACCCTTGACGTTTTGACTTCCAATGCACCTAATACTTTAGCTACTGCCTCAATACAACATTATAGACATATTTAGGACCTTATACCACCTTTACAACAATCTTAGGCTCTAGATAACCTAAGTCATTTTCGAGGTCTTACATTCTCCCCCACTTGGACAACGTTCGTCCTCGAATGAGACTTGCCACTCTCCGAACACTTTCAAGATTAGAGAATCAAATTAACAGCACATAAACACACCATATAACTCACAATGAATGAGAAAACATCAATTTCACATAGTCAAGAGATTCACAACACAACAAGAAACTAGAATACAATTCTATAACTCATTATGATACAAAACTCACATGCTTCATTCCAAATAGCAAAATTTCATTTTATATTCATTAATATAATCATAGAAATCATTTCTAACCACATATCAACAATTTTAGACCAAAGAATCAATTAGTCACATTTTCAAAAATTTTACAGTGAACAGTGCATGCTACAGTGATTTTTAGCAAATTTTTAAAAATGCAATTTTAGGCAATTCATGATATAGACATGCTCATATGCAAGGTAACATCATATAAACACCTTTTACAACATATTCGTAGCTTACTAGAACACACAATGCAAGAAGTTAATGAAATTCAATTTCAACCAAACTTCTAAACATCATGCACATGAAACTACTTCTAGCACATCTATCTAGCCATACTCCTCCACATAGAAGGAACTCATACCACAACAAGAGAAATAAGGACTTACCAACATCATTATCACTCTCATCCGGCTTCTCACCTCTAGTCCGGAGTGCATAGAAATGCCTCATTGTTGGAGCGTCATCCTTTGGAACACTAGGAGTAGCCTCTTTACCATCTCTATATGGACAATCTCTAACCTTGTGCCCATCTTTTTTACATCCAAAGCAAACACCGGTACCCACTAGACACTCACCATAATATTTCTTACCACAAGTGGCACATGTAGGTTTGCCATTTTTGGAACTACCTCCTTTCTCAAACTTCTTCTTAGGAGCACTAGGTCCATCTTGAGTTTGAACCCTCTTTTTGAACCTAGGTTGCACTTGATCACTAGCAACACTCTTTTTCAAGTTCCTTGACATCCTCCTATGTTTAGACTCTTCAATTGATTGTGCATACACCATGAATGTAGCCAAAGTCATATCATCATGCAACATAGTCGTACGGCGTTCTTCCCTCACTAAGTCGGCTACACCCATCACAAAGCTACCTTCTTTCTCAAACTTCTTCTTAGGAGCACTAGGTCCATCTTGAGTTTTAACCCTCTTTTTGAACCTAGGTTGCACTTGATCACTAGCAACACTCCTTTTTAAGTTCCTTGACATCCTTCTATGTTTGGACTCTTCAATTGATTGTGCATACACCATGAGTCTAGCCAAAGTCATATCATCATGCAACATAGTCGTACGGCATTCTTCCCTCACTAAGTCGGCTACACCCGTCACAAAACGACTCATTTTATCCCTTGGATTAGACACTAGGGAAGGTGCATATCTATATAAAGTTGAGAATTACAAAGAGTATTCCTCAACAATCATATTGCCTTGCTTGAGATTGATAAACTCCTCTACTTTCACTTCCCTCCTCTCCCAGGGAAAGTACTTACCAAGAAAAGCTTCCTTGAATTCTTCCCACTCAATAGGAACCGACTCCACCGGCCTATTGTCCTTCCATTGAGTGTAACAAATTTGAGACACATCTCTTAATTGATAAGAAACCCAACTCCACCTGCTCCCTAGATGTAACCCCCATAGCACTCAATACCTTGTACACACCGTCAAGGAATTCTTGGGGATCTTCATTCACCATAGAGCCAAGAAATATTGTATGATTCAACCTCACAAAGTCTCTCAACCTAGATGACATAGTGCTCTCCACAACATTACCCCTAGGCACCATGTTCAAGTTAGCTTGAGCCGTTACGGATCGGGCTAAAGAAAGCAAAGCCTCTCCAATCACCCTATTAGACAGCTCCGACACTTCATTACCTCCTCCCACATTAGGGGCATGACCTCCTTGAGGAGGCACTTGAGCACCTTGGACACCTTGCCTATTTTGAAGCACTTGCTCAACTTGAGGAGGATCTTCCTCATTCACCCTTCCCTCTTCCAACCTTCTAGCGGCCATCCTTCTAGTATTTATCTCCTAGAAACACAAGGAAACACATTTAGAAGGATACTCATAACATTACTCTACCGCACGACATAGGAGTGCAAATGAAGGGAAACACTATCGTCTTATAGCCTCTCGCCCATAGATGTGTCGCGACTCACACCGATGGTCAAGACTCTACTAGACGTGACTTTTCGAGACTTTTTGATTCCTAAGACTACTTTCATTAACCTATGCTCTGATACCAAGCTTTGTCACAACCCGAGACCCCACCCTAGAAGTTAAGGGCGCAAATCTCGGATTGAGGCACGGCATACTCGACCTCTCGGAGGTCTCATACAAGCCTCTCATATCATTCATCGCATATACATAATGAAAAGTAGTGCGGAATTAAAACTTTTCATAAAAACAATAACATAGTCTTAAAACTCTTTCATATATAGGAATAGGAAATGCTAAGTCTCGGATCATCATCTTAAGACACAAGAATACTTTGGACACAGCCCATACGAATATAAAGCATACTACTATATAGTCTATTACAAAACTTCATAAACGAAACATAAAATGACATATATGCCCTCGAGTCAAGTGAGGATATACTTCAAACTTCTTCTTGAACAATCTGCTAGTCCAAGTCTTCTTCCCAAAGCTCTTCACCTACCAAGAACTATATAGATAGAAATAAAAGCATGGAATTAGTACAACCACATGTACTAAGTATGTCTTATGCATAAAAATCATGAAAATGGACATTTATTGGAATTATGCATCTTTTAATTTAAATATCATAATATCATCATAAGAATAACATTTAGTAACTTAGAATCACATAAGAAGACATTAAGTAATTATCACATTTTAAAGGGACACTTAACAGTAAACTATGTTCACTGTACAGTGAATTAATTCACTGTAACAGTGAAGTACTTTACCTTACCTTTTCAACACTTCCTAGCATGTAGTTCTCTCACTAAAACTTATCCTAAGATTTACTTAAGTCATACAAAGAGAGACTGCCCATACACCCTCTCTAGATGTGCCTAAACGACCCTTAAGATTACCTATAATGAGTCACATACACACTTACAAGTATCATAAACATAAATGTAAGATTCTTCTACCATAGGTGAATTCTAAGTCTCACTTGAGTGAGTTATAAAGAAACCGCCCATACAATCCCTTACACACACACTCAAGAGATCCTATAGACTCCCTAGGATAGAATCATTCTCACTAAACACACCAACACATAGATGATATGACATTCTCCTTCCAAAGGCTATCGAAAGACCTACTTTAAGTAAATCAACAAGATAACGTCCATGATTGATCTCTTCAAGATTACCTATATATTCCTTAAGACTACCTAAGGCTTATATCATGTCAACAACACCAAACATCTTCCCTAACTAGAGTCATTCTCAAGACTTCCAAAGATAAGACATGAAGAGACCATCCTTTATGTCCTCTTCACACTTTAACTAAGGAATCCTTAAGTCACTTTAGATTAGGTACTTATTCATTTACATAATTTATATCATTAAATCATTAGTTCATTAGTTCATTTTAAGAGACATACATCACATAAAGGACATTCAAATAATGGTCCTGAAGAAGACCTAGGGACTCTTACTAACATCTTCAAAGCCTATTGTGCAATGTCTAGATAGCGTCCCATACCACCATCTAAACCTCATAGAACTTCTCTAATGCTAATATGTATCCCATATGATGAGAATAGGCCATAACCGACATAGACCATTGTAGCAAAGCATGGAATCCGGAGTTCTATCTATTCTGATGAGGTGTTCTACTTGCCAATGGTAGAACTTAGACACATCCTATGTAGGCACATGGTTAAGGAATATGAAGGGCATACTTTGTACTCTAGTCACATTCTTAACTAGAGATACTTTCCCCTTGCCATAATCACTCGGTGCTAGCCTTAGTTCTAATAGATTAATTCACAATAAGGTTCATACAAATGGGTCTCATATCATGTTCATGACCCACTTACATTTACCCTACCAAAGCAAGGTACGCTAGGGCTATCTCACTATGGCGACAAGAAGCTCATAATGACTTTCCTAAGGATTGATGTGATGTCGTTCCAGCCAATCAACCTTAAGTCCATCATTCATTACATGAAGGATACCATTACGACTTTCGACTTCAAGTTTCATAACCTTACCACTTGGTTCAAGGTTCCACATAAAGGACCTTCGTATCATCATTCAAGGTCTCACCTATATTGATTTATTCAAGACAAAGACCCTTTAGGTTCCTAAGTCAAGACATGACATAGTCACATAAGCATCAAGTAAGGGACACAAGCCTACCTAAACAAGACAGAACATACTTCCATTTAGCTCATATAGCATATCATCTTTTAGACACCTAGGAATGACCCTTAACAACATTTAGTCAACCTATTCATTACCTTAACATCATCTACATAATCATTATAGACTCATATTACCAAATTAGGAACAACCATATATCAACTCTAAGACTATACACTTAACACATAGTCCTAGAACAACATGATTTACCTAGATAGTATCAATAGTCTAACACATACTTTCACATATAGGTAGATATGATCATACATCTCTAAATCAACTACACAAATATCCTTATAACTTCAAGTAGTGCCAACAAGGCCATGATCATCAATATACTTAAAGTAACGCCGACAAGGCCATATCAATTCACAAAGCACCGCCACCATAAGTGGACCAAACCAATCACAACATAATTGTAATCTAAATAACATTAATAATAAGGAATTAGGGCAGTGTACCACTTCTTCATCCTCAACACTTCAAGCCAATACCAAATCACCAAATTCAACATCATAAGGCCCTTACCCATGGCCATGAACACCAATTCAATACATAATTATAATAATCAATGAAATATAAACCAATTCAACATAGATTAAACAATCTAAGATCAATTAGACATCAATTGAATACAATTCATATATTTATTAGAAAGTCCATAAGAAACTACACATGAATTCATCAACATTAGACCAATATCAAGTAACCCATAAATTAGTCAAAAACTAGCGTTCATCAATTACATGGGTTCATAGGTAAATTGAGTTAAAATCATCAATACAACATCAATATAATCCATAATAAACATTTGAAAACCATTAATGCAAGAACCCATGGTAGAATCATGAAATTGGACAATTCATCTTTGAAAACTTTAGAGAACATCTTTGAAGTTGGGATCCTTGATTAAACGAGTTTCAAGAATCAAAAGCCATACCTCAATGAATCTAATTATTCACTTTGATGAAGAATCTCCACTCAAAACTTCACACCAAGCTCTTCCTTGACTTTGGACTTCAATGGAGTCTTGGGGAATTTCTAAGGTATTTTGGGGTTTTGATTTTTAAGAATGAAATCTTCTAAGTGTTAAAGCCTTATAAACACCTTTAAAATACTCAATATACCCTTAGGGAACCGCCAAATAATCCATTTAGAATTGGGGTGAATTTACAATTTCACCCCTAACTTAACAGTGAAACTGCACGCACGGAACTTCACCATCGAAGGTGGGCAGTCGACGGACCGTTTGTCCACAAACGGAATGTCTTGTCCTCTCGTCGATTGGTTCAGAGGCTGGACGTGGTTCAAAACTTTTCCCAGACCAAGTCCCAACCTACGGGACCATCTTCGGACCGTCCTTGCTAAGGGCTTGGGAGGTTGTGGGTTCGAACCCCACAGCCTCCTATCTTATTTTTAATTAAATTTCGGCGAGTGGCAGTGAGGTTGTGGGATCGAACCCCCACAACCTCACTTTATTTCTTTAGTTAATTTCTCCTTATTCTTTTTCAGCCTTGAGGTCGTGGGTTCGATTCCCAACGGACCGTTCTTTGGTCCGTGGTCTTGGGACATGGTCTTGCCATCGACGGTCTGCCCATCGACGGGACGTAGGTCCACTTACGTGTCGTCCTGTCCTCCGTCAATGGGTTCAGAAACTTTGTACAGGTAGCTTAGCAACCTAGTCTTAGTTCCTACCCACACCCATCACCCACGGACTGTCGACCAGCCCATTGGTCGTCGATTGGCTTTCGTAGGTGAGGCTACCTTGGGCAGTCTTGGCCTGCGACATGGGTCCTTCCTCAAGGACCCTTGGTTGGTCCTTGGGGATGTTTGCCTGGACGTTTCCAACTTAAACATGACCGTATACGAGTTTAGGACCTCTCATATGAATTTCACTCAACACGAACATGTAAAACTCAACAAAACATGCCTAGACACACAAGGTCATTTCAAGGCACATCTTTCGAATGTCATGGACGTTCTTGAGTGTTTGACCTCCAAACTTCTCGAAACTTGAAACACTAACTATACAAATCATATTAAACTCATTTAAGACCTTGGAATCACAAGAGTCAAACATAAACACATAGACCCTCACATGAGACACTTAGGTGACTTAGTTGTCGAACGTCTTGGTTGACCCTTGACATTTTGACTTCCAATGCACCTAATACTGTAACGACTCATTTAAGACCTTGGAATCACAAGAGTCAAACATAAACACATAGACCCTCACATGAGACACTTAGGTGACTTAGTTGTCGAACGTCTTGGTTGACCCTTGACATTTTGACTTCCAATGCACCTAATACTGTAACGACCCGAATTCTTGAATCCAAATCACCACCGGTGTCGTTGACCTCTCAAAGGTCGCACACAAGCCTCATCTTGCATTCATCACATTCAACTAGTTAAATTTGCGGAAAATTTAAAACTTTTTATATGTATGAAGTTTACTTAGACTTCATATAGTCATTACATATTTACATCATATACTAAGATCAACGTACATGAAACAACCATCTATCATAAGAGTTAATTCGAAATAGAAGATGAATATATCATAAATAGTTTGCCAAACACGGCCTTATTACAAAGCTTCGAAATGAAAGTACGAAAGAAACTCTAGGGACAACATCCACTAGCTATGTCTAAAACTAAGGCTAGACTAAAACTGTAGCATCCTCGAAATCAAGAGGACCTACCAAATGGTTTGGAGAACGCTGATGTCCAAACCGCTGCAAGAGTCTTCAATCTGTCCTCTGACCTGCACCTATAAAAATAGTAAATAGTAGGGGGTTAGTACACCACTTGTACTAAGTATTGGTGTATGCACACATACACATAAAGCTATGCATGATCATTGAAAGCTCTTCCTAAGCAACATGCCCTTTCTGGAAAGTCTAGTCATTAGACTTTCCTAATTCGTTAGTTGTGAATTGTGGTATGAATATGATGTATTTTAATGCATTCAAAGCATACAAATCATTTTCTATATGATTACAAAACATTAGTATCATCAATATAATTTTAGAACAACTCGAGCGAAGATTGGAAATTTTGATCATCCAAACCCGAGAGCTCTTTCTTTGGGACTTAGTTTATTTTTTAGTCTTTTTCTTCTTCTTCTTATGTAGTTAAGTAATTCCTTTAGTCTATGTTTTACTTATAAGTGCAATGATTCATTGTAGTCCCATACCCACAATGAATCGATGTAAGTAATCCAAGGACTAAGGAATGATTTCCCTACCTTATAGTGAGTCATTCTTTACACTATATATTCATTACATTTCATAAGTCATTCTCTATTGGTCATGCCATTTATTTCATTACTTTCATCCTAGGTAATTTATGAGGTATTTAATTAACATTATATTTCTACTTCCCTTTATTGGCATCATATAAGAAGTCATTATAAGCCAATCTTATTTGGCTTTGCCCATTATTTGCTGAAACTTCATGAGTGTCACATTGGCAATTGACATTCTTAAGCTCTTCTTCATTTCTCACTTTGAACATACGTTCCATCATCATCATCATTCTCACTTTCATAGAGACATCATAGGAAATAAGATCATGTGAGCTAACATGAAATCCAGTGTCTGCCCCACACCAAAAAGGGGTTATTCATCGGTTAAAATGAATCTAGATCATGTGATCTACTCATAAAATCCAGTGTCTGCCCCACACATGGAAAGGGGTGATCCCTGGCTAAGGCGAATCTATCTCAAGTGTTCACTCCACACCGAAAAGGAGTGGCTCACGGCTATAGTAAACCAAGAACATATCGTGAGCATTAACCGAAATAGATCATGTGAGCTAAACATGAAATCCAGTGTCTGCCCCACACCAAAAAGGGGTGGAATCACCGGCCAAAAGTGAAACAGAACATGCCTAGCTCGCTTACATGGAAACCACTGGCTAGTTCCTATGTTTGCTAGACATAGTTCGAAGACTAGGGACTTAATGAGACTACTTATCCACCTCGGTGGTAGCCTCGTAACATGAGACTTACATGTGCAAGAACATGCCCATAACTAGTCTATCGGTGTTGTCATCCCTTTCATTATCTTCTTTATCTTTTAGAGTTGACTCAAGCATTATGGAAGCTTTCTTCTAGATTGAGATTTACTTACTCTTTTGATGACTTGTCATCCTTACTTTACATTGATGAAATGTGAATTGTCCTTACATATCATCCTTACTTTACATTGATAAAATGTGAATTGTCCTTACATATCATCCTTACTTTACATTGATAAAATGTGAATTGTCCTTACATATCATCCTTAGGTGTTAATGAGACTAGTCTCACACATTCTAACACCTTCATTCGTGAGTATTCTTTTAACATAGTAGGTTAGGTGTAAGTAAGACTTGTCTCACTTTCTTTAACACCCCATTCTGGTCACTTTTTATTTTAGACCCCTTTAATTATGTTATAACTCACATTACTTCTTTACTTTAGTGTAGTAGATTAATTTCATCGTTTATGGACGATGAGCACTTCTTTCAATGAGTTACATATGTTCATAGTTCATTCTTTTAGAGCATGTTGGGAGTTTTCCCAATGAATGGCATGCCCTTGGTTATGTATTCATTGACTTACTTTAGAAGTTCTTATAATATCATTTGATACTCTAACTACACAAGATTTGCATATGATTAGTATTGGCATAAACAATTGAGTATAGATTACATAACCATCTTTGTTGGCATAAGACAATTTTACATAAGTTCATATTTAAATTGAATATGTATGAACCTTTAGCCAATCTTTCAATCATTTACATAAACTCTTTGCCATTAGCATGCGTTCGTTTTGACAAAGTAGTGTTAGCCAATTTTATTAGCATCAGATAGTCAATTCATTCAAGATGTGATTTCATAGTTGTCTTTTAAGCCAAGCTTAGTTTATGAATTTAGGCATAACATTTTTAAGCATCTTGGACAGCATCATATTAACATTTGATGAATATAACATCTTCATAAAACACAGTAAGTAAGCATTAATACATCACACATCACACTTAACGTTTTCGGACATAGCTTAGTAATACATCATTCTTTAATTCACGTAAGGAACCCTTAGCATCAAACGAGTTCAATTCATAGTTCATTCGGCATTCATAATTCAAGAACATTACACATAAGATCAGCCAGCACCACATACCAACAACATGATCTCTAGCCTATTCAACATGGAATCGAAAAGGATACTAGGGACAAGGAGTTCGACAAGAACACGGGAATAACCCTAGTTTTCAAGATCTTTGAATCGTTGGAAAGAAAGTTCTCTTGGAGAAAGAAGTCTAGGAGAGAAACCCATACCTTGTGTAGAACCTAATCTACGAAGACCACCTCGAACGAAACCTTAAAGATACCTTGAAATCGCCTAAGAACGTCTATGCACTTTTCCATTTTAGGTTCTTTGTTTACTGCCTCTTTCTTGCATTTTTGTTCTAAGTGTTTTGATCGTGAATGATTAGGTTTAGGAACTGACTTTGACTTATTCAACTAAGGGTATTTTAGTAAATTAACCAACTGATAAGTAAATTACCAAAACTCTCTTCCTAAGTTGACTAAACATAGGTAGATGTTGACTTTGACCGAAATCTGAAAATCGGCATTGATCCTTGCTTTGGTCAACATTTTGACTTTTAAATAATTAATTAAATCCTTAATTGAATTAATTTAGGGACCTAGGGAAATTACTAAAATACCCCTAAGTCTTTGGGACCATAGCTTACCCTTTTGGACCATCCTAGGTTAGGTACTAGGTTGTCCCCTTAACTAGTACTAGGTTCCACCCGATTTGTCCTAGGTTGTCGGGTGCATTAGGGGGTCCAATTCGGTTAGTCCTAGGTTAGTTGGCTAGTTAGGATAGTTGTCTAAGACTTTGAGTTAATTAGGTTGGCTGGTCCCATATGGAGGGACCCGCCCGTGCGTGTCTTTCCTAACCGCCCTAACCAAATTCGGTTAGGGTGGTTCCGTGGTCTCCTTGGCCGGTTCATTCACGTGTGTTGCCCATGTGCTTGCACATGGGTTTGTTGCACTTTCCTAACTAATTTATCTTGATGGCTCATCTGGGAATGCTCACTTATTGTCCCAAGGACCCTCATCATGTCCTTGGGCACTGCTTAATTTACATGATCATTTTAATTGATCATGTGCCATGGTATCTTGGCTTGACACTTGGATGCCTCATACCTTTTGTGAGTTGGACGAAATATATTTTATTAGCTTAGGGTCTTCATTGCAGGTACATTTCTTAAACGTCAATCTTGGATTGGGGTGTGGCAACCCAAAAAGTATATTTCATATTCGTATATAGAAAATTGGCTAATATCTCTTAGCCAATTTTTCTATACTATGCCCAATATTTCTCAATATTGGGGATTGGGGTGCCTATGTAACCCTAATAGGCTTTCTTAAGGACATACTGGGATCTTAATTAGACATGTGATTTTCCGGAACGTTACAAATACTTTAGATACTGCCTCAATACAATATTATAGACATATTTAGGACCTTAGACCACCTTTACAACAATGTTAGACTCTAGATAACCTAAGTCATTTTTGAGGTCTTACAGTTAGGGTGTAGGTTTTTCTTTAGGTTTTATGGTTTAGGGCTTAGCATTTGAGATTTTAAATCTATGGTTTAGTATTTAATATTTGGGTTTTTGTATTTTGGGCTGAGGTTTTGGGTTTATCGTTTAGGGTTAGGGTTAGGGTTAATATTAGGTTTAGTTTTGTTTTTTTTAGTTTTTTTAGTTTAGGGTTTAGTATTTGAGGTTTAATATCAATGGCTTAGTGTTTAATGTTTGGGTTTTGGTATTTTGGGTTTGGGGTTTATGGTTTGTGGTAGGGTTAGGGTTAATGTTAGGGTTAGGGTTAGGGTTAGGTTTTAGGTTGGTTTTTAGATTTTAGGGTTTTGGGTTAAGAATTTAAGTTGTAATATCTATGGTTTAGTGTTTAATGTTAGGGTTTTGGTATTTTGTGCTTTGGTTTTAGGGTTTACGGTTTAGGGTTAGGGTTAAGGATAGGGTTAGGGTTAGGGTTAGGGTTAGGGTTTAGGTTTTTTTTAGGTTATAGGGTTTGTGGTTTAGGATTTGAGGTTTAAAATATATGGTTTAGTTTTTGATGTTTGGATTTTTGTATTTTGGACATAGTTTTTTTTTACTAAGGTTTTAGAGTTTAAGGTTTATGGTTAGGGTTAGGGTTAGGATTAGGGTTAGAGTGTAGGTTTTTTTTAGGTTTTACTGTTAGGGGTTTAGCATTTATGGTTTTAAATATATGGTTTAGTATTTAATGTTTGAGTTTTGGTATTTTGGGCTTAGGGTTTTGGGTTTATGGTTGAGGATTAGGGTAAGGGTTAGGGTTAAGGTTAGGGTTAGGGTTAGGGTTAGGGTTAATGTTTTTTAGGTTTTTGGGTTTAGGGTTAGGATTTGAGATTTAAACTCAATGATTTATTGTTTAATGTTAGGGTTTTGATATTTTTGGCTTTGGGTTTAGGGTTTAAAAATTAGGGTTAGGGTTACAGATTGGGTTTGGGTTAGGGTTCGTGTTAGGGATAGGGTTAGGGTTAGGGTTAGGGTTTAGGGTTTGTTTTAGGTTTTACTTTTGGGGTTTAGAATTTTTGTTAAAAATCAATAGTTTAGTGTTTAATGTTTGGGTTTCACATTTTGGGCTTGGGGTTTTGGTTTAATGGTTTAGGGTTAGGGTTAAGGTTAAGGTTAGGGTTAGGGTTTGGTTTTGGGTTAGGGTTAGGGTTTAGTTTTTTTAGGTTTTAGGGTTTGTGATTTAGGATTTGAGGTTTAAAATCTATGGTTTAGTGTTTAATGTTTGGGTTTTTGTATTTTGGACTTAGGATTTTTTTGGACTTAGTGTTAGGGTTTAGGGTTAGGATTAGGGTTAGGGTGTAGTTTTTTTTAGGTTTTATGGTTCAGGGTATAGCACTTGAGGTTTAAAATCTATGGTTTAGTGTTTCATGTTTGGATTTTGGTATTTTGGGCTTAGGGTTTTGGGTTTATGGTTTAGAGTTAGGGTTAGGGTTAAGGATAGGGTTAGGGTTTTGGGTTTCTTTAGGTTTTTGGGTTTAAGGTTTCGGATGTGAAGTTTAATCAATGGTTTAGTTTTTAATGTTCGGGTTTTATTATTTTCAGCTTAGGATTTAGGGTTTATGGTAGAATTAGGGTTAGGGTTAGGGTTTAGGTTGTTTTTTAGGTTTTAGGGTTTGGCGTTAAGGATTTGAGTTGTAATATCTATGGTTTTAGTGTTTAATGTTTGGGTTTTGGTATATTGGCCTTTGACTTTAGGGTTTAGCATTTAGGGTTAGAGTTAAGGATAGGGTTAGGGTTAGGGTTTAGGGGTTTTTTAGGTTTTAGGTTTCGGGTTTTAGAATTTTTGGTTTAAAATCTATGGTTTAGTGTTTAATTTTTGGGTTTTAGTATTTTGGTCTTTGGGTTTGGGGTTAATGGTTTATGGTTAGGGTTAGGGTTAAGGTTAGGGTTAGGGTTAGGGTTTGGGTTAGAGTTAGGGTTAGGGTTTATTTTTTTTTTGGGTTTTAGGGTTTGTGGTTTAGGATTTGAGGTTTAAAATCTATGTTTAGTGTTTAATGTTTTGGTTTTCGTATTTTGGACTTGGGGTTCTTATTAGACTTAGAGTTCAGGTTTTAGGGTTTAGGGTTAGGATTAGGGTTAGGGTGTAGGTTTTTTTTAAGGTTCTATGGTTCAAGGCTTAGCATTTGAGGTTTAAAATCTATTGTTTAGTATTTAATGTCTTGGTTTTGGTATTTGGGTTTAGGATTTCAGGTTTATGGTTAGAGTTAAGGTTATGGTTAAGGATAGTTAGGGTTAGGGTTTTAGGGATTTGGTTTTTTTAGGTGTTTGGGTGTAGGGTTTAGGATTTGAGGTTTAATATCAATTAGTTAGTATTTAATGTTTGGGTTTTGGTATTTTGGCTTGGGGCTTAGGGTTTATGGTAGGGTTAGGGTTAATGTTTGGGTTAGGGTTAGGGTTTAGGTTGTTTTTTAGGTTTTAGAGTTTGGCATTAAGGATTTGAGTTGTAATATCTATAGTTTTAGTGTTTAATGTTAGGGTTTATGTATTTTGGCCTTTAGGTTTAGGGTTCAGGGTTTAGGGTTAGGGTTAAGGATAGGGTTAAGGTTAGGGTTCATATTAGAAATATGGTTAGGGTTAGGGTTTAGTTTTTTTTTAGGTTTTAAGTTTTGGGGTTTAGAATTTGTTGTTTAAAATCTATATGGTTTAGTGTTTAATATTTGGATTTTGGTATTTTGGTATTGGGGTTTTGGGTTAATGGTTTAGGGTTAGGATTAGGGTTAGGGTTAAGGTTAGGGTTAGGGTTAGGATTAGGGTTTTTTGTTTAGGATTTGAGGTTTAAAATCTATGGTTTAGTGTTAAATGTTTGGGTTTTCGTATTTTGGACTTGGAGTTTTTTTTGGAGTTTTTTTTTTGGACTTAGAGTTTAGGGTTTAGTGTTTAGGTTTAGGACTAGGGTTAGGGTGTAGATATTATTTAGGTTTTATGGTTCAGGGTTTAGCATGATGTTTAAAATCTATGGTTTAGTAATAGATGTTTGGGTTTTGATATTTTGGGCTTAGGGTTTTGGGTTTATAGTTTAGGGTTAGGGTTAAGGTTAGGTTAGGGTTTTGGGGTTTTATGATTTTTTATAAAAGGTTAGGATTTGAGGTTTAATATCAATGGTTTAGTGTTTAATGTTTGGGTTTTGGTATTTTTGGCTCTGGGTTTAGGATTTATCGGTAGCGTATAGGGTTATGTTAAGGTTTAGGGTTAGGGTAGGGATTTTTTTAGGTTTTTAGGTTTGGTATTAAGGATTTGAGTTGTAATATCTATGGTTTAGTGTTAATGTTAGGGTTTTTGGTATTTTGGGCTTTGAGTTTAGAATTTAGGGTTAGGGTTAAGGTTGGTTAGGGTTAGGGTTCGTGTTAGGGATAGGGTTAGGGTTAGGGTTTAGTGTTTTTTTTAGGTTTAGGGTTTAGGGTTTAGGATTTTTTGTTTAAAATATATGGTTTAGTGTTTTGGTATTTAGGTCTTGGGATTCCGGGTTAAATGTTTAGGGTTAGGGTTAGGTTAAGGTTAGGGTTAGGGTTAGGGTTAGGTTTTAGGTTTTTAGGTTTTAGGGTTTGTGGTTTACGATTTGAGGTTTAAAATCTATGGTTTAGTGTTTAATGTTTGGTTTTCGTATTTTGACTTAGGGTTTTTTTTGGACTTAGGGTAAAGGTTAGGGTTAGAGTTAAGATAGGTTACGGTGTAGGTTTTCTTTTAGGTTTTATTGTCATGGTAGGTTAGCATTTGAGATTTAAAATCTCTTTTAATGGTTGAGTTTTGTAATTTTGGCTTAGGGTTTTTGTTTATGGTTTATGTTAGGGTTAGGGTCAAGGTTTGGGTTAGGGTTAGGGTTAGGGTTTTGGATTTTTAGGTTTTTGTGTTTAGGGTTTTGGATTCGAGCTTTAATTTCAATGGTTTAGTGTTTATATTTGGGTTTTGTTATTTTGGGCTTGGGGTTTAAGGTTTATGGAGGGTTAGGGTTAGGGTTAATGTTAGGGATAGGGTTAGGGTTTAGGTTGTTTTAGGTTTAGGGTTTTAGGGTTAGTATCTAAGTTGTAGTATCCT
>JAJJBR010000732.1:0-10525 GCA_022817965.1 Solanum lycopersicoides
TGTAACCGGCGTCGTCGACCTCTCGGAGGTCTAAGACAAGCCTCTCATATCATTCATTGCATTGACATAGTAAATTTAGCGGAAAATTTAAAACTTTTCATAGCACATCATATGCTAGAAACATCACATCGTATATATATAAAAAACATAAGTCATAATACATATTTAGACTCTAAGTCTCTTTGCCATCTAGACTCAAACTTTAGAATACATTAGGGACACGGCCCCATACGATACTTACATAACTATACAATATTTAAAACTTTACATTAAAGACATTATAGGACATCCTTGACTTAAGGATTCCTTTTCCTTGAGCTTGGGAAATCACCTATCAAGCTCCTCAATCATAGACCTTCCTTTAAGCATTCCAATACCTACACTTTGTGTAAAAATTAAAGAAGAATGGGATTAGCACAAGAATGTACTAAGTATGGCAACCATGCAAAACATGCATTTAAAAGGGACATTTTCTTTGAAATCATACTTCATGCATTTTGAGTAAATCATCATAAAACCTTTATCAATATCATTTATATCATCCATACTCATAGCAACACATCAAGGCAAACATCATAGAAAAGCACATATAGAATATAAGTACAAAAGGGTCACTTTACAGTACTCATCCTCTTAGCATTAACTCTTTCTTTCATTCATTAGCCTCCTAAGTAATCCTTTAGGGATACTTGGTGCAATGCATCACCTTAGGAACATAAGAGAAACCATACATAGCATCTACACAAGACAAATGCCATCATAGAAGTATAGTACAATAAACATAGTCAAACCAAGACTACAATATCATACATAAAGGACACATACATAATCATATCATTAAGACCTTCCTAAGACTTCCTAAGGAGTCACTTGTGCAATGTCTAGATGGGTTCATTACTTCCACCTATCCTAAGTAACTTACCTTAAGTCTCCTAGTTAGGATCCTATTCAATTACTTCCATTGTCCATTTTACTTTAGGGAAACCATAGCCTTAACCGACACTAAGACCATGGGTGCTAATCATGGAATTTGGTGTTGTAGAGCCTTACACCAAAGGAAGGTGTTACTACCTAGCCAAGGTAGAACATTAACACATATGCTAGCATATCAAGTGAATTCACTTTGCTAGATCCTATGTGGCAAGCATAGTTTATGGAACTAAGAGATAGGTATTCCCTCTATATACCATTTGGTAATGGGGCCTCACCTCATGAGAAACATGAGTGAATATTCCTCAAGGAAAGTCAACACTTCATGTAAGTACATAGGTGAGTATTCCTCTAAGGGAAGTACACATATGTAGGTCCATAGGTGATTATTCCTCTAAGGGAAGTCAACACTCTATAAGGGACAAATGGTGAATATTCCTCCAAGGAAAGTCAACACCTCTCAATGTCAAGTTCACTCGGTGCTAAGCTAAGTTCCCTTTATTGAAAAGCCTTTATTACAATTTGTTTATAAAACATAGTCTTAGGATATTCATCATTCATATGCTTATAGCATATTCAAGCATAGCCTATCTAGTTTTGGAGTATTCTTGGGCCCTCCTAGTTGGACCTCTTCTCCCTAGCTAGATCATCCATGTGTGTGAGTGTATATATAGATGTGAGCAAACCTTTCACATAACACATCAAGTCACACATGTTCATATATCAATGCATAAGTCTATAGGCATAACTATATGAGCAATCCTTTCATATAAACCTACTAAGACACTATACACATTCATACTTCATCATATCATATTCATAACATGTTCATATAATCATCCTTCATATGCATAAGAACCAAACCTAGGAACTATCCTATCAAGATATACATGTGCAATGCATAGACAAGGTCCCATACCCTTGTCCATACTAGTACACCTATCAAGTCATCCTAGTAAGGGAATACAATCATACATTCATAAGCATCACCTTAATATGCATAGTAGTAACACTAGTGAATATGAGAACTACCTTTCATTTAGACCAATGACTCATACTACTTGTAATATGCATGTAAGTGAGAGTGTGTGTACATTGACCAATGATCACATAATGGCTATCAATAACTCCTTAAGTCAGCCACCCTATTGGACCACATTACACTTCCAAGCACATAGCACACAACACATAATAGCATAGAAGACAAGACTATATATACATTATAATCAAGACTCCTAACTTTAGCTATTTACACTTCCATATAAGGGATACATGGGTAGAGGTATTAACCACTTTAACACATCAATGGCAGCACCTATATAATACCCTAACATGGTTATACATATGCCAAACAATAGCCACACAACCTAATTCACAACTAGAATAGGAAAGTAGGCATAAGCTTCTCATAGTATCATTTTAAGCACATGTTCATAAGTTCATCAATTTGCCTTCATGGCCATGGTCAACACATTATAATGACAATAAAGTAAACACCGCCACCATAAGTGGACCATACCACACAATGCCATACAAGGCTTCATCAACATTACTATAAAGGAATAGAGAAGTAGAAGAGTAAAGGAATAAGCATTCTTACCAATTCTCATCCTTTGATCATCATTGATCAATACACCTTATTCATCAATAAAACACATATATGGCAGTAGCTAAATGTACTTTAAACATATAAGAAACCATGTACAAGTCACTACATGATTATACCATAACATATATATCACATACTAGGAAAGTAGAAGAACATAGATCGTTAATCAATTTCATTCATATGGATTATAGGTCATATTTCATGAATCATATCACCCTAAGGCAGTAGCTAATGAAATCATAATCTAGATGAGACACTACTACAATTTTCCATTAAGGTCGATACAAGCATGCTTCATATAGGGAGTTCATGGAAAGTAAGTTTACATAGGTTAATCATATTCAACTATCATGAATTGACCCATATTGTATTAATTACATATAATTCATCCTCATATTTCATTATAGGCAGCAGCTATAGACATTAACCATAATCAATTCTTATAGCGACTAACCTAACGTCAAGATCACAAGTTACAACTTCATAGACAAGAAGAACCTAGATTAATTCAAACCAAGCCTTCTCTACTTTGTCACACATGATTTATATACATATTCAACCATGGTATTAACCTAAAACAGTAGCTACAAGAACCACAACTTAATCGAAACTCACTTTGGATCACAAGAAAACCAATGTTACAGTGACTATAGAAAACTAGGCTAAACATGCTCAAATCTTCATAGATTGATCCTCATGTATCATTCAACATAAATTCATGTAATTAACAGTATATACAATCACTTCAACGTAAGAGAATCATAATTCAATCGATAACAAGTCAAGATCACAAAGCCCATGCAAGAGCTAAACCAATTTTGGAAGGAACATGGGTTCATCATGCAATTGGAGTGAAAACACATTAAAACCATTGTATTAACTTCAATTCATCATGATTTAATCATTAAAAACGTTTTGAGAAAGAACCCATGGCTAGATTGGAGAAGAAGAACTTTGATCATAAACTTTCTTTGAAAACATTGAGAAGAACTCTCCAAGTGAAAGGTTACTTAGAGATGAAGGATCACCATACCTTTTATTAGTTGAAAACCTCTAAAACTTCATGATTCATCCATGGAAAACCCAGCTTGAATCTGTTCTTGAGCTTCACCAACAATGGTGGTTTTAGAGAGAACATTTTTGGAGAGAAAGGCTTAAAATATGAGAGAGGGTTTGGGAATGGGTTAATCACGTTTTTAAAGACTTATATACACCTAAAATTACTTAATTAAACCTATTATAGTCAGGTTAGGACGTGGGGTGAATTTACCATTCACCCTTTAAGTGGCAGCACGCAGGCAGCCAACTCGCAGGCAGCCGCGACGATGCCTTGACGGGGCGTCATGGCTGACGGGCGTCATGCCTCCGTCGCATGACTTAGCCAATTTCTTGGCTCATGACATGACCAAGGAAAGTATCCTTCGACGAGACCTGCTTGACGGTCCGTTGGGGCCCAACGGTCCGTCATTGGGTCCGTCAAGGACACTGCCCAGGCAGTGTTAGGCAGCCTTGGGGTCCTTCTTTTGGGGCCTCTTGTGGGGCCCTTTAGAAGTCGTACCCGGACGTTTCCAACGCGATTACAAACCTTAACATGTTATAGACCTACCACATAAGTTTCATCCAAAACAAACACCTACAAGACGTCCAAACAGCCTTGACCCCAACATGACATACGATGAAAGTCTTAGGGTCTATCTTTCGAACGTCTTGGACGTTCTTGGGCGTTTGACCTCCAAACTTTACGAAACTTCATACAATAACATTAAACATCATTTAACACCATTTCAAGACTTATTTGACTCAGTTCACACAACTTAGGCATGCATACACACATGAGGCACATAAGCGACTATTCGTCGAACGTCTTGGACGTCCCTTGACGTTCGACTTCCAAATCACTTCAAACTTTGCACACTGACTCTATATGACATAATAAGGCATTTTAGGACCTTATAACGTTAAGACGAACATGTTAGGCTCTAGACACCTTATCTCATTTTCGAGGTCTTACAATATCCCCCACTTGGGAACATTCGTCCTCGAATGACACTTAGGACTCTTTAATCACATCAAGGACTTCAATGCACATAAGAGCAGTTCAACACATTTACATGCATCAAGAGTTCACACCTTAACAAAGTACAAGATCGATTTCCTTAAAAATGAGAAATTTCAACTTTCAAGCAAAGACATGTATACATTTTCCTTCTTAGTGAAATCTAAATGGCAAGTCACACCAAATACATCACAACAAAATAGGAAGTCATTCCACAAGTTCTTTCCTTAACATAATACTCACCCTTATAGTAAGCCTCATTTTGGAAAAATAACACAAATTATAGGCACACACATGTACCAAGAATGAGCCTACAATTTTGCATCACAAATCTTCAAATCACTAAATTTTAAAGAGAGTTCACATTTTTCATTGTAAAAGAGACTCAACTTCCATTACAAGGCTAAACAATTTAACCTACAAGTGACTATTACCAAGTTCTTGTCTTACCTCATGAGGTAAACTTCACAATTAGAACATTAAAACGCAAGTCAACAAGAGAAAACATGGATTTTACAAAAATTTCTTTTCATGCTTCTTGGAAAATTCACCATGTCTTTAAGATGATGTCAATCAATTCATACCAATCATATAAATATCATGCAATTACACTTTATGCAAGACTATTTTCATGAACAAGCATACTAAGAATTCATATTTTCTAATTCAAGTAAGAATAGAAGGACAATGTAGACAATTTCTACAATCTCATTACTCCAACATCATCCCCCACTTAGTGCAAACCCAATTAAGAGCAACTTAACCCAACATGTAGAGGATCTCAAATACAAAACCTTCATATTTATCACTTAGAGTGATTACTACTTTTAGAGGGAATTTTCATAAACTCAATTTAGCAACACTAAGGCATTCTAAACCTTATCATGTGATCACAATCCTTTACATTCAAGTCCTATATCAACATGCATAGAGGAGACAACTACACTTATGTCAGCTAATACCATCTCCATATAGTCAACAAGATTAACATCATGTATAAAGAATTATATCATGCACATCTTCATGATCAATAAACAAATAATATAATATCATACTATTTAATTCACATAAAGTCTTCCTACAATGCAATAGACACTAAGGTCATACATCATTAGAGAAAACCACAAGGAAGTTCATAACACGACAAGAAGTTTAGAAATAACTCTACGACTCATCATGTCATAAAATTCTCATCCTTTCAATTTAAATGGAAAAAAGCAAATATTATTTTCTACATTCCTTATCATGTTCATATTCATAAATTCTACACATATTTCAAAAATATCTAATCAAAAGACAAATTAATAAGTGCTCCAAACATGATACAATAAGTTGCCTAGTCTCTATAACGAGCATGCTTCCAAATACCCAAAAGTGTAACATTTAGACATTTGATGGAACAAGTATGGAATTATAAGAAATAAAGCTTTACCAACTCATTCTTCATAAGCATGCATACTATATTTACAATTCAGGTCTCCACAAAAGACTCCAATTTATACTAGCAACTCATCAAGTACCATTTATATACAAAGGAAAACAATGCACGCCTTTAATCACATACACTCATAGGATAGCATACCTCCATAGGTAGTTATTAAACAACCATAGTTCAAATCCAAATATTTGGCTACTATCATACAAACCATATAGGAATACACAATTTAAGAGAAATCACTTTAACCACTATAATTTCTAGCATGCTTCAACTATATCATGACATACATTATTCGACATAACATGTTATTTCACATAGATTTCATATATTGCCATAATTGGCATCACATCGTCAAATAAGAGATATTTCATATAAAGCAAGGTAAGATGACCAATCATAATCCTCATAGAGTTAACGTGTGCAATGATCAAGTAAATCTCCATAACTTCACTAAACCCAGTAACCCAAACAAGAACTACAATTAGCATCATACTCCACTTATCTATAACCTTCATGCATGAATAACTCCAATTCTTCAGCTCACTAGGCTATTTACACGTTTACAAGCATAGAGATCATCTCATAAGGACATTCACATTTATCATCATACACATACATAGCATTAATCTCTTAAGGTCTCCATCAAGGAAAACTAGTGCAAGACATAGGTAGAGTCCCATACCCCTACCTAAGTCTAGTTAACCCTTCAAGTCGCCTTAATTAGTATATACATCATCAAATAAAGACAAGTGTCACCTTCACACATACTCATTCAAACCATAAAACAAAGATAAGCATTTCAAACTCACCTTTTCTCCCTCAAGCATAGAGTAACTCTCATCCAAGCAATCATATCTAAAAGACCACCGGACAAGAAAACATAAGAGAGAGATCTTATAGAATTAAGTTCTATGGCACGATATGAGATTGATGAAGAAGGGAAACTCTATCGTCCTATAGCCTCTCGTACCATTAAATGTGTCGCGACTCACCACCAATGATACGAGACTCTACTAGACGTGGCAATATGAGACTTTTTAGAACCTAAAACCGCTTCATAAACCTCATGCTCTGATACCAAGTTTGTCACAACCCAAAAGCATACCCTAGAAGATAAGGTACAATCTTGGATTGTAACCGGCGTCGTCGACCTCTCGGAGGTCTAAGACAAGCCTCTCATATCATTCATTGCATTGACATAGTAAATTTAGCGGAAAATTTAAAACTTTTCATAGCACATCATATGCTAGAAACATCACATCGTATATATATAAAACATAAGTCATAATACAGATTTAGACTCTAAGTCTCTTTTCCATCTTAGACTCAACAACTTTAGAATACATTAGGGACACGGCCCATACGATACCTTACATAACTATACAATATTTAAAAACTTTACATTAAAGACATTAATAGGACATCCTTGGACTTAAGGATTCCTTTCCTTGAGCTTGGGAAATCACCTATCAAGCTCCTCAGTCATAGACCTCCTTTAAGCATTCCAATACCTACACTTTGTGTACACTTTGTGTAAAAAGTAAAGAAGAATGGGATTAGCACAAGAATGTACTAAGTATGGCAACCATGCAAAAACATGCATTTAAAAGGGACATTTCTTTGAAATCATACTTCATGCCATTTTGAGTAAATCATCATAAAACCTTTATCAATATCATTTATATCATCCAATACTTCATAGCAACACATCAAAGGCCAACATCATAGAAAAGCACATATAGAATATAAGTACACATAAAGGTCACTTTACAGTGAACTCATCCTCTTAGCATTTAACTCTTTCTTTCAATTCATTAACCTCCTAAGTAATCCTTTAGGGATACTTGGTGCAATGCATCACCTTAGGAACACAGAGAGAACCATACATAGCATCTACACAAGACAACACATGCCATCATAGAAGTATAGTACATAACATAGTCAAACCAAGACTACAATATCATACATAAAGGACACATACATAATCATATGCATTAGAAACCTTCCTAAGACTTCCTAAGGAGTCACTTGTGCAATGTCTAGATGGGTTCATTACTTCCACCTATCCTAAGTAACTTACCTTAAGTCCTCCTAGTTAGGATCCTATTCAATTACTTCCATTGTCCATTTTACTTTAGGGAAACCATAGCCTTAACCGACACTAAGACCATGGTGCTAATCATGGAATTTGGTGTTGTAGAGCCTTACACCAAAGGAAGGTGTTCCTACCTAGCCAAGGTAGAACATTAACACATATGCTAGCATCAAGTGAATTCACTTTGCTAGATCCTATGTGGCAAGCATAGTTTATGGAACTAAGAGATAGGTATTCCCTCTATATACCATTTGGTAATGGGGCCTCACCTCATGAGATAACATGAGTGAATATTCCTCAAGGAAAGTCAACACTTCATGTAAGTACATAGGTGAGTATTCCTCTAAGGGAAGTCGACACCATATGTAGGTCCATAGGTGATTATTCCTCTAAGGGAAGTCAACACTCTATAAGGGACAAATGGTGAATATTCCTCAAGGAAAGTCAACACCTCTCAATGTCAAGTTCACTCGGTGCTAAGCTAAGTTCCCTTTATTGAAAAGCCTTTATTACATTTGTTTATAAAACATAGTCTTAGGATATTCATCATTCATATGCTTATAGCATATTCAAGCACCTATCTAGTTTTGGAGTATTCTTGGGCCCTCCTAGTTGGACCTCTTCTCCTACTAGATCATCCATGTGTGTGAGTGTATATATAGATGTGAGCAAACCTTTCACA
Source organism: Solanum lycopersicoides (assembly GCA_022817965.1). Taxonomy (NCBI): domain Eukaryota; kingdom Viridiplantae; phylum Streptophyta; class Magnoliopsida; order Solanales; family Solanaceae; genus Solanum; species Solanum lycopersicoides. Next base: position 8,811 of record JAJJBR010000732.1, read on the forward strand.
TAACACATCAAGTCACACATGTTCATATATCAATGCATAAGTCTATAGGCATAACTATATGAGCAATCCTTTCATATAAACCTACTAAGACACTATACACATTCATACTTCATCATATCATATTCATAACATGTTCATATAATCATCCTTCATATGCATAAGAACCAAACCTAGGAACTATCCTATCAAGATATACATGTGCAATGCATAGACAAGGTCCATACCCTTGTCCATACTAGTACACCTATCAAGTCATCCTAGTAAGGGAATACAAATCATACATTCATAAACATCACCTTAATATGCATAGTAGTAGACACTAGTGAATATGAGAACTACCTTTCATTTAGACCAATGACTATACTACTTGTAATATGCATGTAAGTGAGAGTGTGTGTACATTGACCAACATGATCACATAATGGCTATCAATAACTCCTTAAGTCAGCCACCCTATTGGACCACATTACACTTCCAAGCACATAGCACACAACACATAATAGCATAGAAGACAAGACTATATATACATTATAATCAAGACTCCTAACTTTAGCTATTTACACTTCCATATAAGGGATACATGGGTAGAGGATATTAACCACTTTAACACATCAATGGAAGCACCTATATAATACCCTAACATGGTTATACACATGCCCAAACAATAGCCACACAACCTAATTCACAACTAGAATAGGAAAGTAGGCATAAGCTTCTCATAGTATCATTTTAAGCACATGTTCATAAGTTCATCAATTTGCCTTCATGGCCATGGTCAACACATATAAATGACAATAAAAACACCGCCACCATAAGTGGACCATACCACACAATGCCATACAAGGCTTCATCAACATTACTATAAAGAATAGAGAAGTAGAAGAGTAAAGAATTAAGCATTCTTACCAATTTCTCCCTTTGATCATCATTGATCAATACACCTTATTCATCAATAAAACACATATATGGCAGTAGCTAAATGTACTTTAAACATATAAGAAACCATGTACAAGTCACTACATGATTATACCATAACATATATATCACATACTAGGAATAGAAGAACATAGATCGCTAATCAATTTCATTCATATGGATTATAGGTCATATTTCATGAATCATATCACCCTAAGACAGTAGCTAATGAACCATAATCTAGATGAGACACTACTACAATTTCCATTTAGGTCGATACAAGCATGCTTCATATAGGGAGTTCATGGAAAGTAAGTTTACATAGATTAATCATATTCAATCTATCACGAATTGACACATATTGTATTAATTACGTATAATTCATCCTCATATTTCATTATAGGCAGCAGCTATAGACATTAACCATAATCAATTCTTATAGCGACTAACTAACGTCAAGATCACAAGTTACAACTTCATAGCCAAGAAGAACCTAGATTAATTCAAACCAAGCCTTCTCTACTTTGTCACACATGATTTATATACATAATTCAACCATGGTATTAACCTAAAACAGTAGCTACAAGAACCACAACTTAATCGAAACTCACTTTGGATCACAAAAAACCAATGTTACATTGACTATAGAAAACTAGGCTAAACATGCTCAAATCTTCATAGATTGATCCTCATGTATCATTCAACATAAATTCATGTAATTAACAAGATATACAATCACTTCAACGAGAGAATCGTAATTCAATAGATAACAAGTCAAGATCACAAAGCCCATGCAAGAG
>JAJJBR010000733.1:0-24511 GCA_022817965.1 Solanum lycopersicoides
GCCGACACTCTTGACCATTTTGGGCCATATAATGTCAATAGGTGCCCACCTGCTTGTCCTTTTAACTTGGGCCTTTTTGGACTTAATATTATTGGACCTTGGCTGTCCATTTTCCCTTTGTTCTTTTATTCCACTTGGGACAGATTAATGCAAGTAGGTGGTACACATTTGGCCCAATAACATGGTAAAACAAATCTTAGGAGGTCATGCACTTACCTAGTTTCACTTGGGTTTTATCCATAATGGGCCAATTGGCAGATTTGGCTGCTGGGCCTTCTTTCATTCACAATTTTCTTTAATAGGTTTGGGCTTCAAATGAGCCCCTAAATATAAGCCTAAATCTGGTCAATCAAACTTGGGCCCTTTAACTATAATATAGATCAAGTAGGTGATGCAGCTGCTAGCTCAATTACCATCTTACTATAATTACTTAAATACTTTCCATCGGAGTTAACTTGCAATACATATGCTAAAACGTGCAAGGCATTACATCACCTTCCAAGCTAGTTTAAACCAACACTAATCACATAAGAAACATGATCCCTCACCTACACTATAAGTCTATGTCAAGTATAACATGAATAGAACTACCACATACAAAAATACAGGCCGTTACATCCTTCCCCCTTGGAACATTCGTCCTCGAATGTTAGCATGGTTGTCCGGCCTAAACAAGTTCAAGCCTAAGTTAGTACTACTATTAATCACATTGAACATATAGACTTATACTTACTTGTCAATGCCTCCACTAACATTTTGATCATTCCCACCAATGTGAAAGAGGTGAGGATACTTCAATTTCATTGCTTCTTCTGCTTCCCATGTAACTTCTTCTACTTGTTGGTTTCTCCATAGAACTTTTACAGAAGCTACTTCTTTATTTCTTAACTTCCTAACTTGTCGATCCAGAATAGCAATGGGTACTTCTTCATAAGTGAGATCTCTTGTAACCTGTACGTCTTCAGTAGGAGTAATACGAAATGGGTCACCTACGCATTTCCGTAGCATTGAGACATGGAACACCGGATGAACTGATGAAAGCTCTTGTGGTAGCTCTAACTCATAGGCTACTTGGCCAAATTTTCGGATAATCTTATATGGCCCTATATAGAGTGGACTTAGCTTTCCCTTTTTACCAAACCTCATTACCCCTTTCATCGGAGACACCTTCAAGAACACCCAATCCCCTATAGAAAATTCTAGTCCTCTCCTTCTAATATCTGCATATGATTTATGTCGACTTTGAGCTGTTTCTAGCCGCTGCTGTATCACTTTGACTTTTTCCATAGCTTGATGAACAAGATCTGGCCCAAATAAGGAAGTTTCACCCATTTCGAACCAGCCAATTGGTGATCTACACTTTCGACCATATAAAGCTTCATAAGGTGCCATTTTAATGCTCGAATGATAGCTATTGTTATAAGAAAATTCAATAAGTGGTAGGTGATCATCCCAGCTACCCTTGAAATCTAATATACAAGCTCGCAGCATATCCTCAAGTGTCTGAATCGTACGTTCTGCCTGACCATCCGTTTGAGGATGAAAGGCTGTACTTAAATTCACTTGTGTTCCCAAACTCTTTTGAAATGACTTCCAAAAATTTGCTGTGAATTGAGCTCCTCTATCAGATATTATAGAGATTGGCACTCCATGTAGTCGAACTATCTCTTTAATGTACAACCTCGCATACTCTTCAGCTGTATAGTAGTCTTCACCGGCAAGAAGTGTGCTGCTTTGGTAAGTCTATCAACTATTACCCATATGGAGTCAAATTTCCGGAGTGAGCGAGGCAAACCAGTAATGAAATCCATGTTGATCATGTCCCATTTCCAAATTGGAAGTTCTATACGCTGCATGTAACCTCCGGGCTTTTGGTGTTCTACTTTTACCTGTTGACAGTTTGGACACTGAGCCACGAATTCTGCAATGTTCTTCTTCATGTTCCCCCACCAATACATTTCTTTCAAGTCATGATACATTTTAGTTGACCCCGGGTGAACAAAGTACCTTGAATTATGTGCTTCCATCATGATCCTTTTTCTTAGTTCATCTATATTAGGTACACACAATCTGTTTTGACATTGAAGTACTCCGTCTTGCTTAAGCTCAAATGTAGTACATTCTCTTTAAGTTGTAAAAGAATTGGATCAGTGTACTGCTTCTCTTTCACTTCCACTATTAACGAGGATTCTGCCGCATTTTGCACAATAACCCCTTCGTCTTGAGATTCAAGAAGGCGAACACCCAAGTTCGCTAGTTGGGACAGATCTTTAGTCATTCCTTGTCTTTCCACAGACTTACCATAAGTGCTTGCCATTATTTTACGGCTTAAAGCATCAGCTACTACATTAGCTTTACCGGGATGATATAAGATGTCAATGTCATAATCTTTTAATAGCTCCAGCCACCTTCGCTGCCTCAGATTTAAGTCTTTTTGCTTAAAAATATATTGCAAGCTTTTGTGATCAGTGTATATGTCAACATGAACTCCATACAAGTAGTGGCGCCATATCTTCAAAGCGAACACAACTGCTGCTAGCTCTAGATCATGGGTTGGATAATTTTTCTCATGTGGCCGCAGTTGCCTTGATCCATAAGCTATAACTTTACCATGCTGCATCAATACACAACCTAAGCCCACTCCCGAAGCATCACAGTACACTACATAGCCTTCTGTACCTTCTGGAAGTACCAACACAGGTGTAGAAGTTAATTTACTCTTCAGCTCTTGGAAGCTTCTTTCACACTCATCGCTCCACTGAAACTTGGTTCCTTTGTGTGTTAGCTTTGTTAAGGGTGCAGCCATGGAAGAGAATCCTTCAACAAACCTTCTGTAATAACCTGCCAATCCAAGAAAACTACGGATCTCCGTAGGCGTTGTAGGTCTTGGCCATCTTTTCACGGCTTCTATTTTCTGGTTATCAACCCTTATTCCTTCCTCGGATACGATATGACCTAGGAATGCCACAGATTTCAACCAGAACTCACATTTAGAGAACTTTGCATACAATTTACGATCACGGAGAATTTGTAAAACCTGCCGCAAGTGATTAGCATGATCCTCTTCCGATCTTGAATACACCAAAATGTCATCTATGAACACTATCACAAACACATCTAAGAATGGCTTGAACACCCTATTCATCAAATCCATAAAAGCTGCTGGTGCATTTGTTAGCCCGAATGACATGACTAAGAACTCAAAATGACCATACCGTGTTCGGAAAGCTGTCTTGGGTATATCTTTGTCCTTGACCCTCACTTGGTGATAACCTGACCTCAGGTCGATCTTTGAAAAACACCTAGCACCTTGTAATTGATCAAACAGATCATCAATTCTAGGGAGGGGATATTTGTTCTTAATTGTTACCTTATTCAACTGCCGGTAGTCGATACACATTCTTAATGAGCCATCCTTTTTGCGTACAAATAAAACTGGTGCTCCCCATGGCGACACACTAGGCCTTATGAATCCTTTCTGTAATAAGTCTTATAACTGCTCTTTCAACTCTCGTAATTCTGCCGGAGCCATTCTATACGGAGGAATTGAGATAGGTTGAGTATCTGAAAGAACATCAATACCGAACTCTACTTCTCGTTCTGGAGGCAAACCTGGAAGATCTTCAGGAAACACATCTGGAAATTCATTTACCACCGGAATGGATTGAAGGGTTGGTGGCTCTGCATCTACATTTTTCACTCTAACCAGATGGCATATGTATCCTTTGGAAATCATCTTCTTTGCCTTAAGATAAGAAATAAATTTACCTCTTGGCATCCCAATATTACCTTTCCATTCGAGGACTGCCTCTTTTGGAAACTGGAAATGCACTATCTTAGTTCGGCAATCTACCGTGGCATAACAAGAAGCTAACCAATCCATACCCATTATAACATCAAAATCTACCATGTCTAGCTCAACAAGGTCAGCCAATGTATCGCGATCACAAACAGTTACAATGCAATTACGATAAACTCTCCTAGCTATAATGGATTCACCAATCGGTGTAGACACTTCAAATGGCTTCGCTAATAATTCTGGTGTTCTTTTGAACTTTCCAGCAACCAATGGTGTAACATATGATAGTGTAGACCCCGGATCGATTAATGCATATACAATATGTGAAAAGATGGACAATGTACCTGTAACCACATCCGGTGAGGCTTCTAAATTTTGTCGATCCCCTAGTGCATATGTGCGATTCTGACCTCCACTGGAACTAGCTGCTCCCCTAGCTCCTCTACCACGACCTGTAGGCATATGTAGTCCCCTACCTAAACAAAGGGGTTGATGAGGTCGACGCAACAACTGATCTAGTTGGTTGAACAACGCCACCCACTCCCCTATGAGGACAGTTTCTCATCATATGCCCTGGTGTGCCACACCAAAAACAAACATCCATCCCAAACCTGCATGCACCTAGATGATTCCTCCCACACTGTTTACAAGGCTGTCGTGGAGGCCTTGATTGGCTCGTACTTCCTTGCTCTTGATGACTGCCTTGACTTTCACTTCTTTGCCCAAACTGATTGCCCCTAAACCCTTGGAACCGTGGTGGAGCACTAGCTGTAGAGTAGAAAGCTGATGGCCTAGGTGGTCTGTTAGAGAACCGAGGCCTAAACTCACCTTGGGATGGTGTAAACTGCCCCATGGATCTGGCCCTCTTAGAATGCCCTGTTTCCAACTCTTGTGTTCTTCTTCTTTGCCTTTGATCCTCCAATTTTTGTGCAAAAGCCTGCATCCTTGCTATATCCATATCTTTATTTAATGAAGCAATTGTACAGTCTCTAACCAGATATGAATCTAATCTATCCACAAAACGATGAACTCTATCCTCCATAGTAGCTACTACATTAGGAGCATACCTGGCCAAGGAATTAAATTTGAGACTATACTCCCTCACACTCATATTTCCTTGGTGGAGATTTAAGAACTGATCCGCACGGGCCTCTCGGATCTCCAATGGCAGATAATGATCAAGGAATGCCTTTTTAAACTCTTTCCACATAGCTGAAGGTGCATTTATTCCCCTAGATTGCTTCCAAGCTTCATACCACAATATAGCCACACCCTTTAATCTGTATGCAGCTAGCTCAAGTGCTTCTTTACCACTTACATGCATAATATCCAAAGTGCGTTGGATTTGATCTATAAAGTCTTGGGGATCTTCATTAGGATCTGACCCGGTAAATGATGGAGGGTCCAAATTAAGAAAATCACGTATCCGTGTTCAAGCTGATCTAACTACACCACTAGTACCTGCAACTGGACCTTCTTGCCTTTGGCCATGACCAGCAACTATACGAGTCAATAATTGGACTGCATTCCTCAAATCTTGCTCGGTAGCATTAATAGGGGTTCCTGAGGTTCATCTTCCCTCCTTAGTTCTTCAGGAGATGGAGGCGTCGAGGAAGTCTGCGATAGAGACTCATCTTGAGCCCCACTTTGAACAACTTGACTTGGTGGTGGTTGGCTGGTCCCTTCTTGGGCAGCCACATCTACTCGTTTACCAGTACTTTTACTCCTTCTCGTAATCGGCATCTTTTCTATAATAAAACAATTGAGGAATTAGATATGATTCACCTACAACACTGGTTCTATCGCACGATCTAAGAAATGAAAGAAATGAGACAACTCTTATATGTCCCGTAGCCTCCTGTTTATAAATGTGGTGCACAACACATCCATAAGCAAGACTCTACACAGACACGGCTTTGTAGACTCCCTAGGATGACCTGCTCTGATACCACTTTTGTCACGCCTCAAAACCCATTAAGACGGACAGGCACCCGATGCCCTAAAGGCCCGAGAGAACCAACCTGCAACCTGTTCTTACTGAGCATATACTATAACAATTGAGACAAGTTAACTTTGGATGCAGCGATATAAACCAACGTAAGTAGGTCCAAAAGTTATATACAAGACTTGGCCGTTTAGACCACAACTCCTTAAGACACAACTGAACCATGTACATACGTCTACAAAGCCTCTAAAAGATAGAAGACTAGAGTAGGTCGGGACAGACCCCGCCTTACCCTTAACTACGATACAATACCAAACGAATTTAACAAGGACTTAATAAATCTCCGAATCAACTTGGAGCTCACCAAAAGTAGCAGAATTTTGAGTGCTCCTACTGAGGAGGTCTACTAGCTGGAGTACCTGAGCCTGCAGCATGAAATGCAGCGTCCCCAATACGGGACGTCAGTACGAAAAATGTACTGAATATGAAAGGCAAATAGTATATGTAATACAAGGCTCAAATGAAATCAAGTAGCAACATAAGGGTGCATAGATTAAGAGAGAAGACCACCTTTGCTTACTCTTATGGGTCAAGTAAGCTACATTCTTTTCTTTACCTTGTTGTATGTTATAATCTTTGTTGGGCATGTGATACAAGTGACCAGCTGATCAGTGGTAGAAGAGGATGACCCATGCTAGGCGTATTAACCCCTGGGATGCGGTCCTCATAATTACACAACTTGGGATCGGCCCATGCTAGGCTTTCGCCCCTGAGCTGCCACCCTTCTATACCAATAGGGATCGGCCCATGCTAGGCTTTCGCCCCTGAGCTGCCACCCTTAATTATATAGATTTCTTCACTTAGATTCTTAATCTTTGAGATTATAGTTAATCAGTTCATAACTCTTTTGAGACGTTATTTTGGATAATCATAACACTTTGAGATGTTGATTTGGTGGTCATAATCATCTTGGAGATATGAAATTACGGAACAGTAGTGGAATACATGAAAACAATACTTTGAGGCAGTAACAATGACATAAGGAGCTATGAAACATCAACACCTTACTTTAAGACCTTAATGGCACAATTGACTTCAATTGGCTTAGGAGAAGGATTCATCAAACTTTCTTTTGCAAATACCATTTCTATAACAGCACAAGGGGAAATTACACAAGTATAGAGTAGTGAACATATAATGAAGTAGTTCCATGTGCTTAGAATGGGGAAAGAAATATTGTTAGCTATTTGGAGATAGTACGCTGCCAATATGCTTCCTTTTCTAGAAATAGAACTTATGGGAATCACTTCATTGATATTAATTGCAGATGGCAGATTTCATGCCAAAAGGATATAAAATCGAATAGCCTTACATACCTTATTTTTCTGACCAATACCACTATCACGATTCAGCCTTCCTTATTGGGTGCTAATCTACAACATAAGTCATGATTAAGCTAACATCAGCAGCTAATCACAATAAGGTCCTCCAAAACAGTAGCTAAAATATTTGATGGAAATCAGGCCCAAACAACCCTTACATAAATGGTGAACCACCACACCCTTCCTCTACACATTAATACAACTTCATACATCATCTCCCAAGCTACCCAAACAGCCCTCAACAACAATATTCATAAGGCAGCCACTATCAATCTCAAATCTTTCAGCATAATAGGAGAATATTGACTCAAAGATTTATCACAATCCATGAATTCTTGATAAACATATACAAAATTCTCCACTCCAAACATTATCAAAGAGAGGAAAACAAATGGGTTGAAGTCTTACCTTAATTCTGAAAATTTATCCTCTACACTTGTACTTCAAGAATTCAAACTCTCCTTCAAACTCTTACTTGAAAAATTAGACAGCACTCAAGAACTCTAAGGTGTCTTAGGGCTGCTAATTGAAGCCAAGAGAGACCAAGAAAGAACTTAGGAAATCTGAAACTTTTGCAAGTTCAAAATGGAGAATAAGACTTGATCCTTATCCTTTGAAAAAGGAGGTGTTATGGCCGACACTCTTGACCAATTTTGGGCCATATAATGTCAAGTAGGTGCCCCACCTGCTTGTCCTTTTAACTTGGGCCTTTTTGGACTTAATATTATTGGACCTTGGCTGTCCATTTTCCCTTTGTTCTTTTATTCCACTTGGGACAGATTAATGCAAGTAGGTGGTACACACTTGGCCCAATAACATGGTAAAACAAATCTTAGGAGGTCATGCACTTACCTAGTTTCACTTGGGCTTTATCCATAATGGGCCAATTGGCAGATTTGGCTGCTGGGCCTTCTTTCATTCACAATTTTCTTTAATAGGTTTGGGCTTCAAATGAGCCCCTAAATATAAGCCTAAATCTGGTCAGTCAAACTTGGGCCCTTTAACTATAATATAGATCAAGTAGGTGATGCAGCTGCTAGCTTAATTACCATATTACTATAATTACTTAAATACTTTCCATCGGAGTTAACTTGCAATACATATGCTAAAACGTGCAAGGCATTACATCACCTTCCAAGCTAGTTTAAACCAACACTAATCACATAAGAAACATGATCCCTCACCTACACTATAAGTCTATGTCAAGTATAACATGAATAGAACTACCACATACAAAAATACAGGCCGTTACAGTAAAGATTACAGGATACCAACATGATAAGTCAAAACAAGATATCGCTACACATGTACCTTATAAATGAAAATCATGCATATCTTTAACATATAAGGTGCCCAGCTTCCCTAGTAAGGGACTCAGCAAAATAATCATCATATATATATACATCATACGTACCCGGCCCTCTAGTGAGAGACTCGGTGAAATAGTCATCACATCATCTCCGTCATCATCATCATCATCATAACCATCCTCATCACCAATCATATATATAATATACATACCCGGCCCTCTAGTGAGGGACTCGGTGACATATGCAAGAAACTCCGCACGAACATTACCCGGCCCGGGACTCGGTGAAATGATAAATGACTCTATGCACGAGCAGAACATTATGAGCAACCATATGCAATTAAAATCATTTCTTATAACTCAATAGAACAATCAACGTGAACCAGCAAGGAGTATTACCAAAGATTAACGCTTTATCAAGATTATGAACCTTTAACACGATATGAAAACGTAAAATCTCAATGACTCTAAGAAGCACTACCATAGATATGAGAAATCACCATAGCCTTAGACATAGCCGATATATAGAGGAATAGTTTGTGGAAGCAAGAATATACGTCACCTAGACGCTCTAGAAGTAAGTATCAAACATGTCCGTCATTCGCTCATTTTTAAAAGTCATGCCAAACAAAGAAAGAAAGGATAGCGTTACATACCGTATAGTCGAGCTGCACGTCCAATATTTACTGCCCAAGCTATTAATCTATAACAAGCAACAATCGTGCCGCAATGAGATAGACGTCGCGCTTTACTACTTATTGTAAGCTAGCTAATAATCTAACGAAAATCCGGCAGCACTTTCCCTATTTTCCTTACTTCGTCCCAATCCGACAACAACCCAAATTATCCACAGCAATACCAACAACACATATAACCCAACGAATCATATTAAATAGCCCCCCCCCCCCACAAAAAACAGTTCCGTCTCGGCAACCATAGTAACGAAACAACGACACACCGAGCGATAACTCGTTTTATAATTTGCAACACATCTACCTTATCGTATTCATCCCTTGGAGTATATACCCATAATCACATTAACATATACATAACGCCAAAACAGAATTTCCCGCATTTTGCTTTAATCAAAACAGCCCAAACACTAACACGACACCACTAATAATCCGATTATGGTTCCGTTCATACTTAGCACATTCAATAACTAAAAAAAAATTCCTAAGCTACTGGTCACGCCCCCTTCTTAACATTAATGGCTAATTAACAATGGCATTCTAAGGAATTAACACACCAAGCAAAGAGATTACTAACCAAATTCTTTTGTAGCTGCTGGCCGAGAGTTGCATGGTTGGTTTTCTTCATTTCCATGGCTGCCTAAGCTAAGTGGTGAAGAAGATGATATGTTTGCAATGCATTTCACCACCTCATTCATTATATGAAGTGGAGGCAGCCCCCCTCTACACGTGCCCCACTAAGGGCCAGCTCCCAATCTGATTTCTTTTAATTTGCCTTGAGTGGTGGGGCCCACTTGATTAATTTAATCCTAATCAGCCACTAATTAATCCCTCACTTAATGTTAATGACACTTACATTAGCCAAAACATACTTAATATCACATTTGGAATTAACATCCTTGCCTAATATTTCTTTAATCACTTGGAACTTAAAATAAAATCTCATTCCCCGGACTTACATCGACTAGCTCATGACGCGCACTACGTATAAAAATATGAGGCGTAACAGTTACTTCTAGGGGGTGCTCCCCGGTCATGATAGTACGAATACCATTCTTCTTCGTCTTTTTACACAAAGTGTAGGTGTTGATTGCTAGAGGATATATCCTAAGTGAAGAGCTTGGATACATATCCCAAGTTCAAGTAAAGGAACTCTTATGATTCAAGGGTTTCCTATGTCAAGATGTGTTTTTAAGATGATGTAATAATTAGATTATATTATATGTTGTTAAGGGACGTGTCCCTATTATATTCTATTCAGTTGTGTCTTAAGAAGGCAAAGATACTTAGAGTGTAAATATGTGCTTATGATATTTTATATATATAAAAAGTGATGATTCTAGCATATGATGTGCTATGAAAAGTTTTAAATTTTCTGCTATTTTTATTACGATTATGCAATGAAAGATGTCTAATGGCCTGTATACGACCTCCGGAGGTCAAGTACGCCTTGTGACGGCTCAAGAGTGCAATTTGCTTCTAGGGTGTACTTGTGGGTCGTGAAAAACCTGGATCAGAGCATAACGTTTTAAAAATTGTTTTAGGATCCAAAGTCTCTTGTTGCCACGTCTAGTAGAGTCTTGTTCATTGGTGGTGAGTCGCGACACATCTATGAGCAAGAGGCTATAGTACGATATAGTTTCACATTATTCACTACTCTTGTGTCATGGCATAGAAATTATCTTTATATGATTTCTCTCTTATGTTTTCTTGTCCGGTGGTCTTTTAGATGTAATTGCTTGGAAAGAATGATGTCTCAAAGCTTAAGGGAGAAAAGGTGAGGTTTGATGCTTACTTTGATTTTGTGGCTTAATGAGTATATGTGAAGCTGAAAATTGATATATGTTGATGTGAATCCATTTATGGCTATATATGTGATATATGCGAATTGAGATATTATGTTTATAAGCTTTGATATGGTTCTAGCTTGTTAAGAGATGTTGTAGTTGAATGGAGTTCCCTTTATAAAGATGGGTTGTATATGGTTATGTATGAGGATAGTGTAATGTTATGAAATAGTCTTGAAATGTTTTGGAGAAAAGTGGTAAATAGTGAAAGAATTATGTTTCCTTGTTATGTGAGAAATGCCCCATCCTTATGTGGATTGGATTCTTTGGTGTAGACTTTCTCCTAAGGAGGAAAGATGGGTATTAAACCATGTAAGGTGGTTGTGAATTATGCTAGCTAATGAGAGAATCCTTGTGATTAGTTGATTAGTTCCCTTATGAACCTATTCTAAGAGTGGAGGAAAAGGGAGAAAAGGGTTTTATTCCATAAGTTTGAATTATGTCTTTGCCCTAGAATGACTTAGAGGGTAGTATGTACCCTTAACTCTTTAAGGTAAGGAGAAATTTATGTTGACCTACTTTAAAGGGGTTAGTTGTGTTTTAAGTTTGATATTAAGTATGGTTATTTGAGGAAGTTCTTAGGTCGTACCTAGGCATAGTTGGTTGGAAGTTCCCATCCAAAGGTGATGACCCTTGTAGGCTTGAATCCAAAACTACTGCCCTTATTATATCTTGGTGGTAGAAGGTGATGAGATGTAAAATTACCATTGGTATTCATGGTGTAGTTAAGGCCTCATGTGGTTGTGTAGTATGACCTAATTTTATTGCTATGAGTGCATTTAGGTGATAAACTTAGACGAGAAATGGTATTTGAGGGATACCTCTTGATGGTTGAGATAGTAAGCTCCTTGAGATGAGATTAGGAGTGGAAACCCTCAAGGATGTCAAACCTTTTTATGTGATGAGTATGTAGGTTTGGTTTTGACTTGCTTTGACCTTGGTATTTAAAGGCATGAGATGATAAATATGTGATTAGGCTTACCCAAAGTGGGGGATAAAGTGCCTAGATGGTAAGATTATGAATGCCCTTAATGGTCCTATGTTCAGTTCCCTTGAACTTCCCTATGTTAAGGATCAGTTTGAGTGGTGGTCATGGAGTAGAGTAAGTTAGCTACCCATTTGGACCTCTTGAATTCCTCACCTAATGGAGTGTGAGTGATTAACTAAGGGGGAAATGGTTGCTTCTTTAGAGGTGGAAGGAGGTGGTTAAGAAAAGTTTTCATGAGCTTGAACCCAAGAGAGGGATGTGTGCTTGACTAGAAGAATTGGAAAAATCTAAGTTCCCTTGAATGAGATAAGTTTCTCTTAAATTGGTTTACCCTAAGTGGGGGATGATGATGTGAGTAGTAAGGTGGTAGATATCTCTATATTTTCCTTCTATTCCTACTCAAGCTTGAAAACAAAGGGTTCCTAAGTAGCTTGTTATGATAGGAGTTTTGCATATGAGTATAACTTGCATGTTCTCCATATGTTATGCATGTCTTAAGTGACACTATGATTTGCATGTTATGAAAGGTCATTATTGCCTGAAAAAGGAACTTTGATCAAATTGCATGATTCTCTTGTTGTTATGCTCTTGATATGATAAAATGTGCATTTAACTTCATGAGATGGGTAGATGAACATGCTTGATAACACTTTTGGATGTGAGGGTGTTTTTGCCTAATAATGAATCGTTAAGTTTTCCTTAAATGAAAATGATGAGTCCCTTGAAAAATCTATGACTTTTATGAATTAGGAAGTGTTGTTGTAGGCTCACTCTTGAGAACTGATGGTATGGCTAGCCAGTGTCATCAATGTGTGCCTAAGAATTGTAACAATTTTCCTAAATGATGCATGTATAGGAAAGCTAATGTCATGCTAGAAATTGAAATTATATGAAATGACTTCCTATTGTTGTGATGTGTGTGGTATGAGCTGCCATTTTTTACTTCATAAGAAGAGAGTTGAGCATGTTTTTGTTTGGAGTAAAGAAATCCTCCTTAAATGAATTTACCTTTGTGCATTGCTTTTATGTAAATTCTATGATGCCATGTGTGTATGTTGTGACTAGGAGAAGGTAGTTCCTCCTAGAACAAAAGTTGAACATCGTAATGTTATGTATGATCTTGATGGTATCATGTCTAGACTATAACATTGTAGTTAACCTACATGATTCATGATTTTTGTGCAACTATGTGAATTACTTAATTTCTCATGAGTTGAAGTGTGGATTGGCCTACGTGTGCAAGAAAAATCCATAGTATGTCTAACTTTATGATGAAATAATGAGCATACCTAAAGTTGGAGAAGGTAGTTCCTATAAATGGAAATGAGTATGAAAAAAACATGTAAGCATGGAAGAAAAAGTAAGAGTAATCCATGTTTGATGTTGTTGCTTTAGTTGCATGATAGTATGAAGTTGGTGTTCCTTGTAAGTATGGTGCATTTACTATTGTATGATAGCATGTTATATGTTGTGATCTTCTCTATGGTTCATTGAGTCCTTGAGTGTGTTTTAAAAGGTTCCAAGTGTCATTCGAGGACGAATGTTCTCAAGTGGGGATATTGTCAAGACCCTCAAAATGAGTTTAGGTACCTAGAGCCTCACTTGTTCCTAAAAAGGTTAATAACATGTTAATTAAGTGACTTACAGTGTGTATACTTGATTTGAAGTGGTTTGGAAATCAAACGTCCAAGAACATCCGAGACGTTTGAAAGTTAGGCCTTAGACGTGCTAGTGTGTTCTAGTGTGACTTGGTATGTTTCAAGTGTTATTTGGGGTCTAAATTTATAGGGGTGGATCCTAACTTGCTAATGGACGTATTAAGGTTCGAAACGTCCAGACACGACTCTCCAAGGACCACCCAAGGGGTCCTTGAGGAGGACCCAAAGGCTGCCTAGACACTGCCTTGGCAGTGTCAATCTACGCTTAGCAAATGATGCACAGTACTCTCATCGACGCCCCTTGATTGGCGGCGTGTCTCAACACTTACTTGTGTGAGATAAGCCCCCATAATGCAAGCCTCGTCACCATCGACGGAGCAAAAGGACGGCCCGTCACTCCATCGACACTTCGTCGTCCATGGTTGTCGATTGTGCGTGCAACCTGCATTGCCTGCATGATGTCCACTTAAGGGGTGAATGGGAAATTAACTCCACTTCCTAATTAGACTCTAGATGGTTTAATTAAGTTTTTTAGGTATTTTATGTTAATATATAAGACTTAACTCTAATTTAGGATTCATTCTTCAAAACAATTTTTCCCCCTCAAAACAAACTCTCCTAAAAACCCCAAAACCCCATTAGAGACCAAGCTCAAGAACAAGCTATGGAGCTGTATTCTTGGAGCTTTCTTCTCTGATTTTCGTGGTCCTCCTAATGTAGAAGGTATGGTAATCCTTCATCCCTAGACAACCATTCATGTATGGAGTCCTTTCAAAGCTTTTTCAAATATGATTCTAAGTCAAAAATCTATCTTTCAATCTAGCCATGGGTTCATTGTTAAAGTGATTTAACAAGCATTCTAATGTTCAATATGTGGTTAATATATGGTTTTAACATGATTTTCAGTCCAATTCCATGAAGAACCCATGATCTCTTTATCCTCTCAAATTATGATATGTTATGGGTCTTGTGATCTTGATTAGATTATGATTCAATTGTTATTAGATTATAGTATATTGATTGATCATAGTCTTATCTATATCAATTGATTATGGATTGTGGAAAATTTATTAATATGATCATTAGCTTGGAGATTTGGTAAGTTGACCTATTTATTCTTATTTAGCTTAGAATATATACTGAATTGACCTTGATGGTCATTGTTTGGTATGGTCCACTTATGGTGGTAGTGTTTACATTCTTATACATGTTTATTGATATGATCATGGACTTGAAGGCATTAGATGCAAGATGAATTGATATGATGATTTCCATGTTTAGGAAGGTGAAGGATTTAACCTTGATTCTAATATCATGTTCTAAGTGAATTGACGTTACGTGAAGTATATGAATAGTCTTCCACACTAGTTATATGATCTAGGTGTGTGGATGATGCTATGTATATGTGATGATCATGTTAGGGGTAGGAGTGGTCTAAGATGGCTAATGATGATGAATACTCTCATAGCATGACCCCTACCTATATGAAACCCTATATATATGTGTGATCAAAGTATGCTAGGAGTCTTCTATTCTAATGATTGAATATGTTCTTGTATCCTATGATGTAATGTGAGTGTGTGTAGTCTATAGTCTTAATACTTTATATGTGTGTATGACTTGAGACTTGAGGAATGTTATACTTGTGTTGTGATCTTAAGAGGGTGGCTTCCGCAAGGTTATACTATAGCCATTATGTGATCATGTTGACCAATGTACATACACACTTCATGCATGACTATAAATATGATAGATTCATGATGATTAAGGAAGGGTAGTTCTCCTATGCATAATTACCTATTTATATGCATGTGCAGTATATGATTAATGAAGTTATGAACATGTGTGATTAGAGGCGTTTATGTGAAGGTAGATCTTACATTGTACGCACACACACATGATATATGATTGTATGAATATGTGTAAGTATATTTATGACATGATGTAGGGTCTATGATGAAGGACATTCTCATCTTAGAATCCTTTGAGCAATATGATGTATAAAGGAGCAAACTCCTAAAGCCTTTTTTATGAACTAATGCACTAAAGGCTTAAATATGTCTAAAGAGGGAGTTAGAGCGTAGAACCGAGAGAACATGACAAATGAGAGTGGGGGATTCACGTTTAGGAAGTTTGGCTTCCCACAAGATAACCTTCACTTTTGGCAAGTCTGGGTTCCTAATATAGATGATGTCTCATGAGATGGAACCCTCCACGCTAGTAAGTCAAGGTTTCTAGAAGCAATCTCTGTGTTCCATAGCTACGTGCCCCCGTAGGTTATAGCTTGTGGATACAACCTAGATAGCTATGTATCATTGGTTAGTCAAGTGTTAACCCTCTCTTTTCGTGTGGGAGGAGAACACCAAATTCCATGTAGCTCACATGGTCTATGTCGGTTTGGCTATTATCTCCCAAAGTAAGAAATAAACTAAGATAAGATTAAGGATTATAATCACAACTCCTTGAGGAGGGAACTTAGTATAGGTAGGACTATGGTCGTACCCATGCATTGCACTAGTGAACTCCAAGAAATGATAAGATTACTACATGTATGCAAGTAAGACTTATGTGATGTTATGTATGTATGAAATGTATGAATGCATTGTTAAGTGACTTTGCTATGATTAAGACATAAATTGTGTGTATGTGTGTGAATTAAACTTATGGATTCTAAATGGGTTTACTTAGTATATGCGGGGGTATGGGACTCCATGTATACATTGCAAAACTAAGCTTGTGAATTATGAGGGTGGCTTACTTATGGTATGAACTAAATGAGTTATGACTAAGGTTGTAGTAAAGGAAAGAGTCCTTATATCATGCTATGAAGTATGTGCCTTGTGTCTAGTTATAAATGAAAGTGTTATGACTTGTTGAGTATGATATACCTAGTCTAAGGTGACTTCTTAGGTACACTTGGTGGAAGTAGTATTATGGGATGCTACGTATACATGGCACTAGTGTGACTTAGGAGTTGTCTTAGGTGATGGTCCTTATGTGAAGCTTATGTCTGTGAGATGCTTATGACTTGTGAATATATGTGGTTATGTTTATGAAGCATATCTATGAAAGACTATTGTAAGATGACCTCAAGGTGATACATTGTACTAAGTAAACTTGAGGGTTACTTAAGGAAAGAAGTAAGATAAAAGAGAGGTAATGTATTCTATGTATTCAATATGCCTCAAAGTATGATAAATGGGTTTAAGTGCTATTATGAGTAGTATCCATGTCTATATGATACATGTGAACTATATTGTGCTTATATGTCCCTGTGTTCATGAAGTTAACTAAAAAGACATGTTGCATGATTTCAAATGAAATGTCCTCTTTAAATGCATGTTTTTGCATGGTTGCCATACTTAGTGTATTCTTGTACTAATACCATTCTTTTTCATCTTTTTACACAAAGTGTAGGTGTTGATGTCTAGAGGATATCTCCTAAGTGAAGATCTTGGATAGATCTTCCAAGTTCAAGTAAAGGAAACCTTATGATTCAAGGGTTGCCTATGTCAAGATGTTTCTTTAAGATGATGTAATAATTAGATTATATTGTATGTTGTTAAGGGATGTGTCCCTATTCTATTCTATTGAGTTGTGTGTTAAGAAGGCAAAGAGACTTAGAGTCTACCTATGTACTTATGAATTTTATATATATATGAAGTGATGATTCTATCATATAATGTTCTACGAAAAGTTTTAAATTTTCCGCTATTTTTATTACGATTATGCAATGAAAGATGTCTAAGGGCTTGTATAAGACCTCCGAGAGGTCAAGTACGCCTTGTGAAGACTCAAGAGTGCTCTTTCCTTCTAGAGTGTACTTGCGGGTCGTGACAGTTATACAAGGATCAAGGGTTACCACACCTTAATAGAAGAAAATCCCAAGAAATTTTGAAAAGAAAGCACTTGAAAATGCATCTTCTAGCTTGAGATTGAGTTTGGCCTTCAATGGAGTTTTGAGAGAATTTTTGAAGAGAAGAGAGTTTTGGGATTTTTTATTTCTTATTGGGTATTGGTGTTTTTTCCTTGTTAAAGGGGGTAAAAATGACTTAAAAACCGTTTATAACCGACCCCCGAAGTACCCAAAACACCCCCATACCTTTTTTGACTTTTAGACATGTCCAACTTGACTTTCAAACGACGCAACCGAATTTGGGTCATGGCTTCGCATCGCGGAGGCAGCTCCCAGTTTTGCTTCACGAATTAATATTGAGCCAGTGAGACTCGTGACAGTCGCGCGACGCAGAGGCAAGTTGAGTGCCAAGCCCGCGACGCGGACTGGACTCCAAATCTAGGTTTTGTACGCTGCCTTGACAGATTCTTGGCCAACGCTTTGGGTCCTCCTCAAGGACCCTAGGGTGGTCCTCCGGAAGTCATACCCGAACGTTTTGACCCTAAACATGTTTATTAAGAAACTAGGCTAACCTGCACTGTTTTAAAACTCCAAACAACACATAAAAACAAGGCAAAGATACAGGGACACATTAGCACACAAACGACTAGTTTCCGGACGTCTTGGTCTGTCATGACCGAGGAGCACCCCGTAGAAGTAACATGACGTACTTGACCTCTCAGAGGCCTTATACAAGCCCATAGTTATTTTTCATCGCATTATCATAGGTAAATTTAGCGGAAAATTTAAAACTTTCTTAGCACATCATATGCTAGAACATCACTTCCATTATATATAAAATATCATAATACATAGTTAAAGACTCTAGTCTCTTTATGCCAACCTAGACTCAACATCATTAGATTACATTAAGGACCCGTCCCTTACAAAATAATTCATAAGTAAACTTATTACATAAATTTACCGTAAAGTAAGACTAAGTAAGACTTAGGAAATCCTTGCACTTAAGGATTTCATTCCTTGAGCTTGGGAATCACATATCAAGCTCCTCACCATTAAAGATATCCTTTAAGCATCCATAACCTATACTTTGTGTAAAAAGGTAGAGAAGAATGGAGTTAGTACAAGAATGCACTAAGTATGGCAACCATGCAAAAACATGCATTTAAAAGAGACATTTTACTTGAAACCATGCATCATGCCTTTTTGTGAAAACTTCATAAAACTTTTATACAATAAGCATTATACAATTTACATACTTCATATAAGCATATTTCATGGTTAAACATCAAATAAAATCACACAGTGCATTTAAGGCATTTTAGGACCATTTTACAGTAAGCTTTCCCATTTTACAGTAAGCTTTCCTTTCCTCTTTACAATGAACTCTTTTCTATTTACGGTGAACTCTTGTTTCCTTTACAGTGAACTTGCTCTTATTCTAACTTCTTGACTTTCCCAAGTAAACCTCTAGTGACACTTTGTGCAATTTATAGATGATGTCCCATAACACCATCCACACTCAAGCATCACCTTAAGGCCACAAGGAAACCAGACCTACAAACTTTCAAGTCGACACATACATTCATAGGACCATTTCATATAAAAAGGCACATACTTCACATTACACTTAACATAAGGTCTTACTCACAATCCCAATCTAAGTCTACTAGTGCAATGTACATGTGCAGCCCCATAACCTCACACATACTTAGTAAGCCTATCATAAGACCACAAGCATCATAACATGTACTTCACACATCAAACATAATACTATAGTCAAATACATGCATATCAAGTAGGACCTCCAATCATATAGCCAATAAGACCAACTTTATGCATATAAGGATAAGACCACTTCATATAGATCCATTTGGACTCATACCATGCATATCATCACAACAAGTAGACAATATTACAATGTCATGCATAAGAACATAAACATAGTCACATACATTAGAACACCTTCCTAGAACTTCCCTCAAGAGCTACTTGTGCAATGCATAGGTGAAGTCCCATACCCCAACCTACACTAAGCAAACTTTCCATAGGTTATCCTAGTCAGGGTCCTCGTCATTTACTTCCATTGTCCATTTTATGTTAGGGAAACCATATCCTTAACCTACACTACGACCATGAGTGCTAAACATGGAATTTGGTGTTGTAGAACCTTACACCAATGGAAGGTGCTTGTAACACTCCGGAAATGCCATGACATAGACTAGAGATTAATCTATTAAATAATGTTTAAAATGATGTTTACATACCTATATTAATGTAATAAACTCATTTAGAAAAGGTTAGAGCCAAAACGACAAAGAAAGACCTTGACGTCCCAAAACTAGCTAATTTGAATTAGTTGACGTCCCTATGTTGGGTGAAGGTTTCAAAGTGTCAAATAAAGTCCAAAACATTTAAAGAAACCTTGGATAGGTAGTATGTAGTACAAAGGGCCCAAACGTCCGGTAACGACACCCCAAGGACCACCCGAAGGGTCCTTGGGGAGGACACAAACATGGGTGGGCAGGCTGCCTGGCAGCCTGTGAACAGGCAGAATGGGAGGAACAGGTGTCGACGCGGGTTTCTCACATGGTGTTCTGCCTCAAAATGTGATGGGAAGCCTCACGACGCGAGGCTGACATGGACCTCACTGCCTCAACCCAAAATTTAAGAAAAATGACGGGATTTGGCCCCGCGACGCGCACCCACTTCCCAGAATCATTAAAGTCGTATTTTTGGCAATTTAACTTCTTAAAAAGACCCATTTAAGTGGAGGGTCTTTTGGGTAATTCATAGGATGACTATATATGGATATTAGGTCAGTTTTAGACCACTTTTACACGTCCAAATAAGAATTCAAACAAAAATTCTCTCATTCTCTCAAGAAACGCTCTCTTTTCCAAACCCCATTGAATAAAACAAGAAGAGCTTAAGGAAGAAGACGAAGACTTCAAGCTTTTCATCCAATTTTCGTGGATTCTTCATCTATAAGGTATGGGTTTTCACTCTTTGGATTCTTTTCCCCATGAGGTCCTCTCAAAGATAAGTTTTCAAAAATTCAACTCTAGGGTTTTTACTCCACAAAATGGATTTTCTTCCTAACTCTAGATTTATGATTATCGATGAAAAGTAATTATTTTCTATGGTTAATTATGCATGTATTGTTGAGTGTTTGACTTGTAATGATAGATTTTAGTGTGAAGCATGGTTTTTATCAGTTTGATGGTTTCGAATGGGTTATACCTACTACTTGATAATATGAAAACGTTGATATTAGAACTAAGACTTAAATGAACTCTTAAATAACCCCTTCCCTTATCCTACATTACGGATTGGTCTTGTATATGAGTTGAAGAGTGGTTGTTGGTTATGCTATTAAGTATTTCACTATTTTATGGTTATGAATGTTGTAAGTTGAGCGTAAATTCTTGAATAAGGAACTTGGAAGCGAGAGGTAAGTCTTTTAAAGTCGTGATTACTCTACAATGTTTATGTTAGCCTATAAATCATTATGCTATGTTATGGAAGTATGTATGATGTTTCTATGCGTATATGTTGGGATATGAACATGTTACTTGTGATATCATGATAAGAATAAGATAATGCAAGTTATGATATTCTCTTGTATGCTTTACACAAGATGATAATGCTATGTTAATCTCACACACGAAGGATTACAATGAAAGGAAATTCTCATCTAATCATAAAGAGATCATGATCATGTTTATAGAAGGAGTTAATCTCCTATGACCTATGATGAGTTTATGATAAAAGACAAATTAAAGGTTATTCAAGAGAGGGATTTAAGCTAAGCACTGATGGACTAGATATGAGAGTTGCCCCTTCCCTAGTTGGAAGGTAGGTTCACAATGACTCTCATGAGATTGAGGCTGCCATGTAATGTGGAAGTATGGGTCTCTTATACATCTCCTAGTTCTTGAACTATGTTGCCACCATAGGATAATAGCTAGTGGATCCACCTAGAAAGCTATGTCATGTTAGGTTCTACTTTTGATGGTAGACCACCTTCTTTTGGTGTGGTGTTTTATGACACCGAATTCCATGTTTAACTCACATGGTCTATGTCGGTTAAGGCGTATTTTACCTCATGTAAAATGAAAGACAAGTAAATGAACGTTGACTAGGGTGACTTGAGGAGTCTACTTAGTATAGGTAGGGGAATGCGACTCTACCTACACATTGCACAAGTTGACTCTAAAGGAAGTCTTAGGATATTTTCTTATGTAATATGATAACATGAAAGGTATGATGCTTATGATTCATGATGTTACTCTTATATGATGTTGGTCATTATGATGAATATGTTATTGGGTTATATTGCGATATGAAGTTATGACTACTTATGTTACAAGTTATATGAAGCAAAGTTTTACTCATGGTCTCCTATCTTATCTACTTGGTTGTGTGGGATTATGGGGCTTCACATGACCATTGCACTTGTAGGTTGGGAATGGGACCATTGGTAAGTGTTTTGTATGTTATGTTCTATGATCTTTTGAATATGAAATGTTAACATGACTCTATGAAAATATGTCTTTGATTATGATCATATTGTATGTTGATGAAGTACTTAACTTGTATATATTCCATGGTATGTGCATTGAAGACATTCACATGACTTAGCATGTTTTCTAAAGAAATGATAAATGATTCTTTTTCATGCATGTCCTTAAATGTTATGTGCATATACCCATACTTAGTACATGTGACGTATGAACCCCATTACTTTATATTACTACAACTGACGGTTCCGGCTATTGAAGTTTAAGAAGGTCGATTTTAAGAAGCTTGGAACTCTTCCTCCAAGTCTTGGTAGGTCCTCATGTTCGGGGATGCTATCTATCGTATTCTAGCTTATGAAGACTTTAGTAGTTTTAAGAATATTTTCATTTATGTTCTTTGAATCCTTTTGTATTAAGGCCTATAAGGAATATTGACTATTTATTGGCTAAGTCAAGTTTTGTACTCTTTAGATGGTTTTATGCACGTGAGACAAGTTTTTAGAATATCGTATGCTTTTATGATTATTAAGTATGAAGTATAAGTACACTTCACATAAGTATGTAAAAGTTTTTAATTTTCTGCAAATTTTAACTGATGACATGTTATGACGAACGCTAAGAGGCTTGTCTGAGTCCTCTGAGAGGACGATGATGCCGGTCACATCTGGGGTGTATTCGCCGGGTCTGACAAGTTTGGTATTAGAGCATGAGGTTAAATATCCTTAGGATCAATGTCTCACTAAACCACGTTACATAGTATCTTGTTCATGATTGTGAAGCTCGCCACAATTATTGATGAGAGGCTATGTGATGACTGGGAAACTTCTCTTTTCTTGATAATCCTATGTCGTGCCTCTAGTGTTTTGACACTATGTGTCTTTGAAGTACAGCCGCGAGGAGAGTATGACATGAGATTGCGAATGCGGGAGCTACTCCCAAAGTCAATCGAAATGTTCCTCAAGTGCAAGCTGCTGCAAACGAACAAGTTCCGGTCAATCCTTCAGCAATTACAGATGGTGAGGTGAGGGCAGCCCTACTTCAAATGTCCCAAGTCATCACCACTCAAGCTCGGCTATTACGGCACAAGCTAACAGAGAGGTTGTTCCTCGAGAGAACCAACATGCTAGCACTATGGCCATTTGAGGAATTTTATGAGGAATCCTCTTATGTTTTTAGGATATAAGGTTGATGAAGACCCCCAAGACTTCCTTGATGAGGTCTATAAGATTTTGTTTGCTATGGGGGTGAGTACTACTGAGAAGGCTGAGCTTGCTGCTTATCAACTTAAGGATGTGGCTCAGACATGGTACAATCAGTGGAAGGATAGTAGGGCTTTAGGAGGTGGTCCCGTGACTTGGGAGACTTCAAAAAACCATTTCTTGATAGATTCTTCCCAAGGGAGCAAAGGGAAGCTAAGGTAGAGGAGTTTATCAACCTCCGTCAAGGAGGTATGAGTGTCAAGGAATACTTCTTGAAATTCATTAAGCTGTCCAAATATGCTTCCTCTTTGGTTTCGAATGATAGGGATGAGATGAGCCATTTTGTAACCGAAGAGCTTGAAGAATAATGTCGTGCAACCATGCTTCATGACAATTTGGATCTTTCTAGGTTGATGGTTCAGCTCAACAGGTTGAGGATAGTCGTCTAAGGAAGAAGAATAGGGAAGCTAAGAAGGCAAGGTCTTTTGAAAATGGTTCCTCTAAGAATAGGCTTGATGTGCAAGACAAGCCTAAGTTCAAGAAGAGGTTTTCAAATCAGGTTCCTTCTAATTTCTCCAAGAATCGCAATGATAGATGTTCTAATCCTAAACCTCAAAAGGGGAGAAATGTTGATCCATCAAAAGAGAGACCAACTTGTGGTACGTGTGGTAAGAAACATATGGGTGAATGTCCTGTTGGGACTAATAGTTGCTATGGTTGTGGAAAGGGTGGCCATATGGTTAAAGATTGTCAATGTGAGAAGTCAAGGTAATGGGAATGGCCAAACTCAGCCAAGCGGTCCTAGTTCTGAAGCTCTAAAAAGAAATCATTTCTATGCACTCAAGGCTAGGGGTGAAAAAGTGAACTCTACCGACGTTGTGATGGGTATGTTACAAGTTTTCTCTGTTAATGTTTATGCATTGCTTGATCCAGGTGCTACTCTTTCTTTTGTTACACCTTTTGGTAGCAAGAAAGTTTGATGTATTTCCCGATATTTTGGTTGAACCCTTTTCGGTTTGTACCCCAATGGGTGACTTTGTGGTTGAAAAAAGAGTCTATAGGAGATGTCCTGTAATGCTGCCCAATAGAGTTACTCTTGCTTATTTGGTAAAACTTGACATGTCCGACTTTGATATCATCTTGGGTATGGATTGGCTTCATGTATGCTTTGCTTCCATAGATTGTAGAACAATGGTAGTGAAGTTTCAATTCCCCTAATGAACCCATTTTAATTGAAGGGGGAAATTCTATGCCAAGGGGTAAATTATTTCTTGTTTGAAGGCTTGTAAAGCCAAGGTTGTCTATATCATGTT